>JAQFXP010003228.1:0-13003 GCA_034693685.1 Belba bartosi | reverse complement strand
GAAGAAATTTTTTAAAACCATACAGTTAAATTTTTAAATGCAAAATAAGTAATTTCTAATTCACACGTTAAAAATATGTTTAATAACTTTATAACAGTCAAAAATGACAATATTTTAAATAAATCGATATATTTAATAGGTAATTAAACGATATTTTGCAAAGTTGAAAACAAACATTTTTGACACATTTTTTCGTTTGTTTATAGTAATTATAATAATGTTTTTAAAATTATTTATTTTGCATATTAAAATTTAACTGTATGTTTTAAAAAAAATTTTACCATTGTAAATTTTTGTAAAATTGCAAATGCTTTAAATCTATAATAAATTTTTTTTTCTAACTTATTTACTGGGTGGGCAACTTACATGTAAAAATTTTGAAACGTAATTGCTGAATAAATACACGTGCTTTTAAAACCAAACAAAATTGCTATTGTAGACAATCGTTTGTCACGTGTTGTACATTATTTTAAATTAAATTTCAATTATAACATTGGCGTCAGCAAAGACTGTATATTCGACTAAAGAACGCATTGAAATTGTGAAAATTCACTACAAATATGGAGAGATTTTGGCAAAAACTGTTTCTGTGTTCAAAACCAAATTTGACAAACATTCAACTTTAAACACAGTCACAGTTAGCAGGTTAAATTTAAAATTAAAATTTCTTAAAATTTTTACAAAAACTGTATGGTTTTAAAAAATTTCTTCAATGTAAATTTTAGTAGTATTGCACATGCTTTAAATTCATAAAGGAAAATTTATTTTAACTCATCTACGAATTTCTGAATGTTTTAAAGAGCGAATCATTGGATTAGACGCGGAGAAGAAGACCGGATATGGCATTGATTGGCCTCCTTGTAGCCTTGATCTGAATTTGTGTGATAATTTTCTTTGGGGTTATCTCAAAAACAAAGTTTATCAAAAGGATCCTCAGAATATCGATCAACTCAAAACAGCAATAGAAGTCGAAATTAGAGCGATCGGGAGTGATATGTTGAGTCGCGCTGTTAGGAATTTTGTTTCGCGCTTACGTCATGTTATTGTTATTAATGGCGGCCATTTTGAAAATCTTATTTATTAAAAAATTTTGTGACATATTTTTCTGAATAAATTATTTTTTGTTTGAATAAATTATTTTTTGTAGTTTTTCAACTATAACGTTTTAAAAATTTTACATGTAAGTTGCCCACCCAGTACTTTTATAAAAAATGACAAAAAACAAAAATGCTAAGTTGGAGCGACTAAAGTTAAATTAAAATTTAACAATGTTAGAATTAAAAAATAAAATCTAAATTTTTATTATGATGACTACTTAAATAAACTAATAAAATAGATTACTTAAATTTTTAAAAATAAATTTAAAAATAATTTTAAATAATTGTTGAATAAAAATACGCGGAGATTTTCCCGCCAACCTAATATTTATTTAAATATAAAATAATTATATTAATTTAAGAAAATATATTTATATATTTATTACTCTTAGAAAAAATGTATATTTTAAATAAATTTGAATAAATTATTAAATATATTATTAATTTAATAAATAATAAAAATTTAAAACAAACCATTAACTAAAACCAACTAAATTTATTATTTTTAATTATTTTATTATTAATGAGCATATATTAAATAAAGAATTTAAATTTGTTTTAATCTGTGTTAATTTAATATATTTCCATTTTAATTGTTTATTTAATTAGTTCACTTATTCACAAATCAAACAATAATTATGTTAACTTTAAAAATTTAAAACTGAGCAAATTTTTATCGTTTATAAATATTTTGTTATTTTCTGTAATAGTTCACAAACTTTTTATTGTTTGCTAAATGCTATTACTTTTTATCTAATTTGTTAATATTTTTCATCCAGATATTTATACTCAAATTTTTTGTTTATATTATTCAAAAATAGATATTAAATAAAAATGATTATTAATCGTCTTGTTTTTAAATTAACAGTTTTTTTTGAAATTCTATTTAAAAATTTAATTGATTATGTAATTGTTTAAAATATAATAATAAAATAATTGTAATCCCGGCGGTAATAAAAAATATCTACTCGATCTGCTTCAATAAAACTTTTTCAAACAAGTTCTTTTAATAAGTATGAAATGTAAAAAAACTTATTTTAAATCTTTTAATTTTCGTTCATATTGCTTTCATAATTCAGATCATTAATTAATACCTGAGTTAATCATTTAAAACCAGGTAGCCAAAAATTAAAATTATTTTTAATTAAACACTTTGGTTAAAAAAACTTTTTTTAAGTACAAAAACTGGATATTAAACGTAAGGTTGAATGTTAATGTTAAAAGTTTATAATTTTACAGATTTAATATTTTTTTTATCAAGAATCAATAGACATTTTACAAATACCATTAAATGCTTTTGAAATCAATCTAAAAGTTTATTATAATCTGAATTTGTGAAAAATGTAGATTTGATTGATATGTATTTTAAGTGGTTTGGAATTTTAATGTGAAAGCACAGATTGATTTAATTTTAAAATTGTAAAAATCAACAAATCATCAATTTTTAAATTAAAAAATTTTAAAGTTTAGAAATTAACACAACACAACACAATAATTTTTAATTTTAATTTAAAAATTCAAGCAACAATTCAAAATTGAAATAATATTACAAATCATATTACAAATTAACAATAGTTTAGAGTTAAATTTGTTTTTCACATGTCGGCGAAACATTTGGAGTGGGAAAAGATTTCAAATTTGTTTGTCAAATGGTTTAAATTTTTTAGATATTGTCAACGATCTAAAAGACTTAACAGAATTGAAAAAGCGACTGGTATCGCTTCGCTTACCCTTAATGCAGATCCGAACGCTTAACGTTGATAAATAGTTTAAAGTGCGATGGAATATGGTTATTGTTTCAATACCAATGCAAAACCTATTGATGTATGATCTCGTACATAGAAAACGATGACACACCTAAATTAAATAATTTGTGGAAACAATTGGAACTATGCTCTAAGCGATTAGAACATAAATTCCCTTAATGAACAGACGCTTCTAAAAATTACGTTGGTTTTTGCTTTTGGAGAAAGAGTCATGCCGCTCTCGTTATTAAAATACAAATTTTTAAAAGAGTTTATTTTTTCGACGCAATATTGTAGTCAATAACAACACCTGGCAATTAGCTTATTTACAATAAAATTGTAAAATCTGAGTTTCAAAGATTAAATCAAAGATATTAAAAAATTTTGAAAATCGTCTTATCATATCGGAAAAAATGTTGGCTATCTAAAACGCTATAAATATTTGCTTATGGAAAAACAGCCAACAAAGCTCATTGAGTGCCAGGTATATATTAAATTTGGATACAATTACTAAGTTGTTAAATTTATACGAGGCTTATAAAATGCTCGCAGGAAAGCGATCTTCGCCGGTGTATTGAATTAATTATAAATTTTTAATTTATTTCAATTATTATTAAAATAAAGCTGTAATTTAGTATTTACGATTTATTTTATTCTATTGAACAATTTAATTTATTGAAAATTGGATGGCTCGAACGTTCGAAAAATTAATTAATTACAATTATATTTTTACAATTATTTAATATTTGAAGATTTTAAATACAAACAAAATATTATTTCGTTTACATTGTTTAATTATTGTAAAATTATTTAATTCGTAAAATTAAAATCAAATATTAATGAAATAAATAATTTTATTTACAGTAATTTGATTAGTAGATAATTTTTTTAATTTTTAAGAAAAATTATTTTATTTTTAAATATACATTTAATTAACGTCTTGAAACACTTTAAAATACAAATAAAAGTGCGGCTTAAATCGTTTAAACACACTATGTATAATTATTTACAATTATAATTATTATCATAAAAAAAATTAAATCTTTAATGAAATATTTTAAAATTAAATTAAATAATTCAATAATAAATAATGCTGTTAGAGATATTAAAGTTATTTTAGCAAAAATGGTCATCCTCGTTTATACCGGCATGCCGCAATATGTGAGAGATTATGGTACGGTAATATAAAATTTTATATTACCTATTAAAATGTTAAAAATAATATTATTATTTATATTAGTAATTTATTATTCAATAAAACGTTTATTTAAAGTAGAATTGTTTTGTATGTATAAAAATTATTAGTTTATATATTTTTAGTTTATTATTAAAGTAGAGCTATAATTTTGTATTTAAAGTTTATTTTATTCTATCAAACAATTTGAATTAATCAATATTGGAAAGTCCACACATTCGATAAATAAATTAATCACAATTATATTTTTAAAATTATTTAATATTTACTGATATAAGTAAAATATTTTTTGTTTATATTGTTTGAATGTAATTTTGAAATTAAATGATTCATAAAATTTAAATATATAATTTATTAAATTATATAATTTTAATTTATTTGTTTATTTTATAATTTACTAAATTTTAAAATAAAATTATTTTATTGTTAAATATACATTTAATTAGCGTCTTGAAAAATTTTAATATTCAAAATTTAAAAATCTAAAATGCGGTTCAAATAGTTCAAACAATTTATATAAAGTTATTAGAATTAATTATTTAAGAAAATATTTTATAATTAAATTTAATAATTTAATAATACATACCAAATATTTATCGACCAATAATGTTTTAATTATATCTGAATTGTATACTAAAAAACTAGTAAAAAACTAATTAAAAAACAAAAAATATTTTTAAAATAAATTGCGTCCAACTTTACAAAAGCCGTCGGAAAACATCAAAATAATTATGAACGCTAAAAATTAGTTTACAATTGACTGCTCGGATACTAATTTTAATAAATTTTATAACACATACAATGGTTTAGAAATTTCCAAATTTATTAAATACCGAACAGTTTATAAATTCAATTTTTAAACTGAACAGGTTTTTATCGTTAAATTATTATTATTATTTATTTATTGTTATTATTTAAAAACAAATTTTAAAAATTTATATAATTTAAAAAAAAATTTTGTTCACTAATATCAATTTTTGTGTTAAAATTTTAGTACAGTTTTTTTAAAAACAATTTTATAATTTATTTTATTTTAAATTTAAATGCTGTTATATATTATATATTAATTATTTTAAATTATTTAAAACAATATTTTACATTTTTAATTATTTAATATTGTAATAAAAATGTTTATTCGGTTTTTTATTGAAAAATTATTGTTAATTAAAGTTCATATAAAATGTAATAAAAACTAAGTTATTATTAATTAAAATTCTATTTTCTATCAAATGCTTGTTAAAAAATAAAAATTATATTTTTATTTTGAAAATATTTAACCTAAATATAGCTCAGAATGTTTATTGTGATTTATATAAACTGTCAAAAAAATATTATTTTTATTTTTAATATGTTCCTAGTAATAAATGTTCAAATTTTAAAAAGTATAACTAACAATAAAATTATAAAATTATAATAATTTATTTGTTTAAAAATAACCAGATATGTTAAATTTGTAAACGTAACAAAATTACATTTTTATGTTTTAGTACTACAGTGAGCTCTCACAGTTTAGAACATGTTCTTATAAGGTGAGTTTGGGCTTCATGTTCTTATATATCGAGGCATAAGAACATGTTCTTAAACTGAGAATAAAAACTAGATTTTAACTGAAAGTTTAAAACAAATATTCTTGATAATAACAATAATATTTAGTGATTTAAAAGATTTAAAACATTACAAAATTAAAAATAATTTAAAAATATTAAGAAATTATATAATTAATTTAACGTATTTTTGTATTTAAATTTGATTTCTAAATTATAAAACATTCATTTTCAAATTATATAAATTTTTTTTATTGATATTAAATTTATAGTTAAACAAAAATTTGTAAATTATGTATATTATAAATGAGTGTTAAAAAATAATACTTTAATTTATAGTATTTTATTTATATATACAATAAACCCATTTATAATTAATTAATTTGTTACTTATTATAGTTTGAGTTTACCTCGCCTTATAAGAACATATCCTTAAAAGCTTTAACACAAATTGTAGAAAATAATCTAATTTACCTTATAAGAACATATTCTAAATTGTGAGAGAATACGGTAATTAAAATTGTTCTAGTTCATACTTTGTAAAAATAAAAATACAATTATTTAATTAAATTTTAATATTAACAAATTGTATATTTTGAATTTTTAATAAAACAGGTAGATTTGTCTGAGCAAATTATGTTGTGTTAATAAAGTTTAAATAAAACATTTTTAAAAATACCTTTATGATAAGTTCTTTCCAAAATTTCATATTTGAACAAAAATATTTTATTCAAATAGTAGCAAGCACATTTGAGTTAATTGTAAAAAACTTATAAAGTTAGATTTGGCAACTATAGTATATTAATTAAAATTTTTAACATTGTTTTAAAAGTTTATTTATCAGCTTATTTTATAAAATCTGAAAATAATTTTAAATAGCAATTTCATTATATTATTTTGAACATATATTAATGTTTGGTTTAATTTAACTTTCAATAATAAATTTATTAAAAGCAATTTTTACATTAAAAATCTAAGTAAAATAGAATTTTTATTAAATAAATAAATTATTAAAAATATATTTGAAATATTTTGTAATTTAGTTAATAATATTCAAAAGTTTTGGTTTTCGGTTCAAAATAGTAAATTAAAAAATATAAATATCTTAACTCAATTTAATTTATATTTTAAAATTTAGAAATTGCAAGATTTAATATAAAATTATCAAGTTAAAATTTTAAAACTCTGATATAATTTAAGTTAAGATTGTGCCGGGGCTATAATTTGGAGAATATGGCCATTTTGGTTAAATTAATTTTAAATTTAAAAATTTTATATTTATTTCAAATATTAATATAATATTAGTTAAGAATTTTTGATTTTTATTAATCAATTAACTAGCTGGACATAATACTGCAGTTTAAATTTGTTTTCATTGGTTATAAATTTAACAGTGAAATAAATTTAATAATAATTTTGCAATTACATATTTAAAATTTTATACTAGGTTACTAAATATATAATTAAATATCAAATATTGGTATATAAAAAATAAAAACAATGATTTGTTTTTATAATAGATTTATTTAAATATTATTTATTGGTTAACAATTTATAAAAATTATTTTGTTATGATAAAATTAAACTGTAATTATTTATTCATATTTAATTAATTTATACAAACAAAAGTAAAATATTTTATTTGGCAAGAAACGTCACCAGTTTTTTAATTTTTTTTTCAAAGTATATAAAAATTAAATACATTTATTATAATTTTATCTGTAAAATGTATTAATTTAAAACAATTTTTATATTTAAATAATTATTAAGAATTTAAATTAAAATAAAAACATTCAGAAACTACTAATAAAAAAATTAGAATAATTTTCTATTTCATTGCATTATGAAAACTGTTAAATATTGTTAAAACAAAATAACGTATTAATAAATATCTATGTTAAGAATATTTTTATTTAACGCTGTCAAAGAACACTAAAAACAGCAACAAAGTAAACCACAAATATTTTGAATGAAATGTAGAAATACTCAATTTATAAATTCTTATTTCCGATTATATTGCTGTATTAGGATAAAGCATTATATTGACCATTAGTGATCCCGGCAGGGATAAAAAATATCTATTCGATCTGCCTCAATGGAACTTTCTCAAACAATTTTTTTTAATAAGTATAAAATGTAGAAAAACTTAATTAAAAGTTCTAATTTCCCAACATATTGCTTTCTTAATTTAGATGTTTTATTAATACCCGAGTTAATCATTTGAGGCCAGGTAGCAAAAAACTAAAATTATTTTTAATTAAAATCTTTGGTTAAAACTTTTTTCAAGTACAGTACAAAAACTGTGTATTAAACGTATGGCTGAATGTTAATGTTAAAAGTATATAATTTTACAAATTTAATATTTTTCTTTAAGAATCAATAGACATTTTACAAATAACATTAAATGCTTTTGAAATTAATCTAAAATTTTATTATAATCTAAAAGTGTGAAAAATGTAGATCTGATTTATATGTATTTTAAGTGGTTTGGTATGTTAGTGTGAAAGCACAGATTAATTGAATTTTAAAATTGTATATATATCAAATAAAAATCGACAATTTTTAAATTAAAAAAAATTTTAATTTTAGAAATTAACACTACACAATAATTTTTAATTTTAATTTAAAAATTTAAGCAACAATCTAAAATTGAAATAATATTTTCAAATGTTTAAAAATTTTAAACAATAATTAAAATTTGAGTTATGTTGAAAAAAATGCACTTAAGGGCAAACAATGTAATAAATTTTTCTTTTGTACTTTGGATGTTGAGAAGAACATTCGCACTTATTACACAATTTTTTAAGCTATTTTTCAAAACTTTTTTCAGTTTTTACTGATTTGAAAATCAATGGTTATCCGCAAAAAACCGGTCGTTGTAATATTTATAAAGACTAAAGATTAAGAAAAAAAGTAGAAAAAAATTGCAAAATGACCAATATCTTTAACGAAAGTAATTTAATATTAATTCAAAAAAGCGGACATGAGCGCTGATTACCTGACGAAGAAGAACATTGTAAAATATTGCTTTTAAAATGATTTATATTAGCAACGGTCGAACATTAGATATGCTAACAATAAAATTTTTAATCGGAATAACTTGAATTTAAACGATTGTTATAAATTAGCAATCATTGAAGGCCACACAATTAAATGTAAAAGTTGCGGCGCTTTACATTTTTAATAATACTTAATCAAATACAGACGGGAAGATTTGTTTAATCAAATTGATGAAGAAATGTTTTAAATCATATTACAAATTCACAATAGTTTAAAGTTATATTTCTTTGTCACATGTCGGCGATACATTTGGAGTGGGAAAATACCTTAAAATTGTTTGTCAACTGATTTAAATTTTCCAATCATTGTCGATGGCCTAAAAAACTTATCAGAACTGGAGAAGCAATTGGTATAGCCTCGTTAACCCTTAAAGCAGATCCAAACACTTACCGTTAATAAATAAATTAAATTGCGAGGGAATGTGGATATCGTTATAATACCAATAAAAAAACAAATTGATGTATGATCTCAAACATAGAAAACGAAAATACACCTAAATTAAATAATTTGTTGAAAAAGACAACAAACAATAATGGGAACAATTGAAACGAGACGCAAGTTAATAAGAACATAAACCATGTTAATGAACAGACGCTGCTTAAAAATGCGGTGGGTTTGGTTCTTGGAGAAAGAGTCAAGTCGCTGTCGTTCTGGGAGACAAAAATTCAAAAGAGTTTAATTTTTCGACAATATATTGTGGTCAAAACAACACGTGGCATTTAAGTTTATTTACAATAAAATCGTAAAATCTGAGTTTCAAAGATTTGATTAGAGATATTAAAAGATTCTAAAAATCTTCTTCTTATATCGAAAAAAAGAAATGTTGGCTCTCCAAAACGCTATCAATATTTGCTTATTAAAAAACAGCCAACCAATCTCATTGAGTGCCAGGTATATATTAAATTCAAATACAATTACTAAGTTGTTGAATTTATACGTAACTTATAAAATGCTCTCAGGATAGCGATTTCCGCCGGTGTATTAAATTAATTATAAATTTTTAGTTTATTTCAATTATTATTGAAATAAAGCTGTAATTTATTATTTACAATTTATTTTATTCTATCAAACAATTTAATTTATTGAAAATTGGATAGCTCGGAAGGGAACAAAAATTTTATGTATAGATGACAAAATCACCAATCTTTCGGCAAATCCCTATTATTAAAACAGGTTTTTAAGCGCGAATAGATTACTCTTTAGGTTCATATTTGGTGTATTTATATTATTTATTTTTAAAACCAATTGTATTTTGTATTTATTTTAATTTTTACTTTTATAAATTATAAAATTTATTTATAAATGGGTATAATAAAAGTTAAATTATATATAGTGAGAATGTTTATAAATCCAATTGGAAAGTCTCCTATCTCAATTAAGCAAAAAATAGCCAAATGTAGTGTGCAATGCTATGCATTGTAAATATAATTGTATTAAAAATTTTAATTTTATTGTACAAATAGAAATTAATAGTTAATATTATAAATTAAATAATAAAAAAATTATTGTATTTAATAAGTTAAGTTCTAATTCGAATATAAAATTTGCTTATTTTTTAAATCCAATCGTTTGTAATAACAATGTACAAGTTTGTAAAAAATTTTATTTAAATACATAAGGATATAATAGAGATACAATTATATTGTATACTGAAAAATTTTTTAAATAAAAATTGTCAAAATTGTGTAATAGTTAGTCAGTTAACTAGCAATATTAATGTTAATCAAAACACTGATAAAAATAATTTTGTACAAAATATTAATAATGAACCAATTTGTGATCAGAAAACATTTTCTACATTTAAAACAAATAGAATACACACAAATAATTTTAAAAAATTAATTATAGATTTTATTAATTCTAAAAATCCTAAAAAATTGAATTATAATAGTATAAATACACTAAATATGAGGTATATTTTGCATAAAAATTCAACCAAATTTTATGAAATATTCTGTAGTTTAAATAATTTACCAGTATTAACTAGCAAAAAATATAAAAATAAGTTTTTTTAAAAAATAAAAATTATAATTTCGAATTTTGTTCATTTTATTATTTTAACAAAATTGAAAAAAATAAAAATTTTTTTAAAAATTTAATTCAATAAATAAATGTAATTTTTGTAAAAAATATTATAATCATTTATTAGAAAAACTTGACACTGGTCATATGTGTAAATTTTGTGCAAAATATAAAATTTATTTAAAAAATAAAAATTTTTAAAAAGAATTAAATAAATTAAATATAGAAAATATAATTAATGGTAAAAATAATAATTATTATGTTATATTAGTTTTTAGTGTAAATATGCAAAAAGTTTTAAATTTTCCAAATTTTCTTATAAATAAAAACAATTTAAGAATTTTAAAAATGGGCTTTAATAATTTAACATTTTGTCAACTAGGGCAAAATGGTATAGCATTTTGTTTTGTAAGCCATAAAAGCAAAATTACTAAAAACTCAAATAATATTTTAAATAAGTATTTACAACTTTTAAAAAATGATAATTTAAAAATTTGTAAAAAATTAATTTTAAATTGTGATAATTGTACAAATAAAAAAAAATTAGGTGTTATTTTCAAATTTATTATTAATTGTAAATAATATATTTTGTAAACCTACTAGTTTAATAATTAATTATTATGAATCTGGACACACTAATATGACTGCAGATAGTGTGCATGCTAATATTAGCATAAAATTAAAAAACAAAGATATTTCTGACTATAAATGTTTAAAAAATATTGCAAAAAATTCTAGATCAAATTTAATTGTTAAAAATGTTAAACATTCTGAAATATTAAAATTTACAAATAATTGCATAAAACAAAAACATAAATTGTTAAAAATTAAAAATATAAAATCGGTTAAATTTGTAATAAGTGTTTTTAAAATTTATGTGAAACTAGATTTATTAGAAAATAATTATCAAAACTTTGAATTGATATCTGAATTGTCAAAAAATTTGTTAACACCAAATAACTCGTATTTAGATAAATTGCAAAAGCAAACTAAATTTAATGGAATAAATAAAAACAATTACAAATCAATATCATTAATTTTCATTTGTTAGATATTAATACTCGCGAAAAAAGTGAGATTTTTTATAAAAAATATTGTATATTGGATATATCTTAAAATGTTAATAAAATAGTAAATTTGTTTGATATTTTGAAATTTCTAAAATTGTTTATTGTATTTTATGCTCAATCTAGAGTATTTTAATAGTGCGCGAGAATACACTTTTTTCCTATACATAGAATACTCATTTTCTGCCAAGCTCGAACGTTCGCAAAATTAATTAATCACAATTATATTTTTACAATGGGTTAATGATTTTAAATACGAACAAAATTTTTTTTTTCTTTACATTGTTTAAATGTTACTGTAAAATTAATAAATTAATAAAATTTAAATCAAATATTAATTTAATAAATGATTTTATTTAATTTGTTTGGTAAATAATTTTTTTAATTTTTAAATAAAATTTTTTTATTTTTAAATATATATTTAATTAACGTTTTGAAACACTTTAATATACAAAAAAAATGCGGCTTAAATCGTTTAAGCTATTTATATAAAAGTATTTACAATTATATTTTTTATCATTAAAAAAATTAAAACTTTAATGAAATATTTTAAATTTAAATTAATTAATTTAATAATAAATACCTAAAATTTTTTCGGTTAAAAATTATTTATTTAAAGCTGACTTAAATACCGAACAAATAGTAAAAACAAATTATATAACAAAAAAAGGCTTTAAATTAACCGGTTTAAATGGTATTAATTATTTTAAGCTGAATATCACTCCGCTCTTAATTAATTGTTTTGTCCAGAATTGACTTTATGTTACTATTCGACAGAATTTGTAAGTGTTTTTCCATTCATATCAATCAAATTTATTACAAAAAATCTTAATTAGTCAAAATATGCTGCAATTCAACAATGGAATTTTTTAATTAAACTTAACATGTAATTTTTTAAATAAAGTATTTTATTAATTTATTAATTCAAATATATATTTAATTTCGTTATACATAATTGACAATATTTGATCATTAATATTAATAAAAAATCTTGAGTATTTTTTCGAATATTTAATTGATAATAATTATATGAATTTATTTTATAAAATTTTTACCATTTAAAAATTTCAATTTATAATTAGATAAAAAAAATTGATTTAGAGAAATTAATTTAAATTTATAAATTTAGTTAATTATTAATTATCTTCCAATTATTTTATAATTTTAGAGTGATTAATATTTATACTAAATAATATTGTAGAATTTAGCCGTTAATTGACCAAATTAACGGCTAAATATCCAAAACACGTCATTCTAATGCTGATTCAGCATT
>JAQFXP010003227.1:0-13012 GCA_034693685.1 Belba bartosi | reverse complement strand
TTAAAATGATTTCTATGTATGGCTCTTCTAAGATTAACAAGATAAAAAGACTATTGTGTAGAAGTATAACGCGGCAAATTTGAAATCTGGCAGTCGCTAGTCTATACTATATAGTATAGACTAATCGAAAAAACATTTTCTAATTTATAAATATTTTTTGTAATATATATACAGTATTTATATATTTTTATTTTGTTTTTGTTGAAAAATTTATAAATAAAGCATTTATTCGATAACTTATAATAAAATAATTTTGAATATATTAATAAATCAATAAAAACCTAAACAATTAAGAACTACAGAACAATTCCAAATCTAATCTAATTCTATTAATTAATTCCTGTCTTCGTTGTACTTCAAGTTTACGCATAAAAGCCAAAAGTTTATCACTATTTGCATTCATAACGCCTTCGATGTCATAAACATTTTCATTCAATCGGTGGTCAGTTATGCGATTTTGTGGGAAGTTATAAGTTCTGATTTTGTCACTGCGCGCAGCTATGCCTACCTGTGCTCTCTTAGTGCTCACCTCTTCCGTCCGTCTCCTCTCGAATTCCATTTGATTCAGAATTGCTTTCAATTTAGTTAAAGCGATCTCTTTGTTCTGGATCTGAGATCGGGTTTCCTGACATTCAGTGGTTACTCCACTCGGCGTATGAGTCACCCGAACACAACTCAAAGTCTTATTCACGTGTTGTCCGCCCGCGCCCTGAGATGTCTTCATTTGAAACGTCAGGTCTTTGTCTTTAATATCAATTATGTTATGTCTGACCGGAATCACAGCGACTGTAGTCGTCGATGTGTGCACCCGATGGCGATCGGTCTTCGGAAACCTCTGCACCCGATGTACTCCAGCCTCATGTCTGAGCCATTGATAACAATTAGTTCCAGAGATAATGGCCGACGAATGTCTTGAACCGCCGTTTTCTGTATCGCAATCGTCGAATACCAAAGAGTAGGTCCAGTTCTGATCGATACAGAGCCGGATGTAGACATCGAACAACTCTTTGGTGAAGAGCATCGCCTCCTGTCCTCCGACTCCACAGTTCAGGTCAAGACAGCACTGATTGATGTGTTGGTCGTCGACAACCGATTCGCTGATTATAATCTCTTCCAATCGACTCAATTGATTCACCAGTTGTTTGCCTTCAATGTCGACCAAATCCAACATTTCTTTGTCTTCTATAGTCTTCAGTTCATTCAAATCCAATTCAATTAATTCATACGATTTCAACAAATGCGGCGAAACTTTCAGTTTGTTTTCCGACAAAAATTGTGTTAATTTGTATGAATTTATTTGACTTTTGTTTCTAATATTAATTAATTTAATTAAACCATAATTTAGTAAATATTTTCTATTGAATATAAATTTCACTGAATTTGATAAAAACATTGTTTTTAATTAATTTTAATATTAAATAAATGATAAATTAAAACAAATTTTGGGAAAAACTTTACTTAAAAATAAGTTTATTTACAATTTGTTTAGACATATGATTCGACATAAGGTGTCACTAGTTTTCAAGGAATTCATTCAAAGCCTGTGTTTTGAACCAATATTATTGATCAAAAGTAAACATAAAGTCATGTCTTTTATCACTAAAATGTGTTTTGCTTTAAGACATTTAAACAAATCTTTGAATGAGTTTCGAAAACCATTTCTTCTGAATGGGTTGAGGCGACAGACATCCAGTACTTCGCATGTCTTCAGACGTTTTTGTCACAACAATAGCGATAATAACGAATCAGTTAATGAAGACATCAATAACTCGTCGAAAGACATCGAAACCATATTTTTGTCGCCGAAAGTCCAGACATTATTGGAACGATTGACTGCTTTTGTAGACAAAAAAGTATTTGAAGTAAAGCCATCACTTCAGAGGACACCGAATGAGTTTCGGTTTATGACCGACAAAGAACTTAATATTGTATTGAATTAAAGTTTAATTTATTTATAAGATATGATATTATTTGCCTTTCAATCAATTAATTCTTTTTAATCAATTGTCTACTTATGGATCAGATGATAGAGATCGCCAGAAAGAGTGCAATCGAGAAGCGAGTGATGCCTCCAGTGATGAATCCGAGTGAAGACAATCCGAAGATTTTGTCTAAAGATCCTGAGATTCAGAGCTATCTCGACAGTAATGTAGTGTTTGTTGACTCGAGTTCTGGTTATTCAGATAAAGTATTGACTTTATATGAGATTAAATTTAATTTGTATTTACCGTAAATTTGTTTTAATTGTTGTGTTTGTGAAGAACCGCCTAATTGTGGTTCGGGAACCGAATGGTGTTCTACGCGAAGCCAATCGCGAAGAGAGGTATCGATTGAATCAAATATTTTTTCCGAAAGAGGAACGGCTTATCGAAACACCGAAAATGTTTACTGAACCCCATTTAAAGGTATTGTTTAAACAAAACCAATAAAATTCGAATCACTTTCGGCACAAATATTCAAATAAGACATTGATTTATAGGCAGTGCTCGACCGACACGACTATATGTTTGTGTTAGAGCGCGCGTGCCTTCAGTTTGAACCGAATGACCCGAAATATATAGACATTTGTAATACGACTTACGAACACATATCAGCGTCGGCACAGTTCGCCGCTTTGCGCTCAACCCGACATTTCGGTCCAATGCTTTTATATTTGGCTTTCAATCGAAAAATCGATAATTTATTAAATCATTTCATTTTAAACGAAGCCATTAATGATGGCTCGGATTTAGTGAAACTTTTTTATATAATTCATTCGAATTGTTCACAACTTTTATCGGATATCGACACCGAATGCATCGATTCTTTAGAATTAGTTAAGGTATGGAATCAATAGCTGTTTGACTCAGAATTGAATTTAAAATTTTAAAAAATTATTTAAACAGAAATATATAAACGAAGAATCGAAAGGAAAGTATGTTTTGGAGCTCTCTATTCAGAAATACGAAGAAATACAAAGAGAAAAGTTGTCGGAAATGGAAAGCATTAATAAAGCGCACGGAATGACTAATTAATTAATTGGAATTAATTGAATTTGTTTTCTATAATCTATTGTTCATATCTCTAAGTCTTGGTCCGGATCTTCTTCATCGAAGTCATCATTTTTGTCGAATTCATACAACACTTTAGACTCGACTTCTGTTCTATAATTAATAATTAGTTAAAAAATAATAAATTAATTGAAAGTTATTAGAGTTTTGTTTAAAACAATTACCGTATTCCCTCTCATAAAGTTGCATGCAATAATATTTGAAATTTACAGAAGGGGTGCACTATATTCGAATATTGCGCCGGTTTTTGAGACATAAGTTTTATTCAATGTATAAAAAATTAATAAAAAATTGGATTTAAATCATTTTCTTTTTGTTTAAATCAATGCTTTTTCTGTTTTGTCAAAAATCAAAAGTAATTTCAAAACAATGTCTCAAGACTTGCAAACAGAACATTAAATTATAAATGATTTAACCGAAGTTTCGGTAGAAAAGAGTAGGAATTTGACTCTCGATATACTCGAAGAGCCAATGAGTTTAAGCGATTTAAATAATAATTGATTTCTATAATTAAATAATTAAACAATAAATAAATTTTCGAATTTGATGCAACTATACGTGAATTTTACAAAAGGAGTGCAACCAGAGAGAAATTTGAGACGTCACCTTATTGTTGCATACAGTATTCGAGTTGCAGTATATTTTCAACAAGCTAAAATATGTTAAATTTACATATTATTGCATGAAACTTTATGAGAGAAAATACGGTACTTAATATACGGCAATAAAAGATTATTTTTGGCCTTTAATTTATTTTCTAAAATATATAAATAATGAAAAAATTTTATCACTTAAAACGTGAAATATTTTTATTGGATTTGGATTTAAATTACAGCAATAATGTAGACCTGAATTGAGATTTAAATTAAAATCGAGTCAACGGATGGACTAATCAAATGAGTGGCAAATAATTATTTTTTTAAAAACAATATTTGTTATCAATAATAATAATTAATATTATATTAATAGTTGTATGAATGGCACTGACATTGAAATTAATCAAAAATTGCGTTTAATTAATGAATTGATGAGTCAATTGTCAAACATATAGAAAAAGATTTTGATTTTTTAAAGCTATAACTCTGTGGCCAAAGCGAACAAAAACGTTTTGCCACTCCTTTGCAAACACAAAAACAGTTCAATTTTGCAAATTATATCAGTTTAGTTGAAAATACAGTTTTCTAAAAAAAATTTGCTTTTGTCTACATTACTGACAGAATATCATGAAAAAAGTTATACAATTATAAGAGAAGAGACAAAGTTTGAGAGTTGCGAATCAAAACTTTCGATAGAAATATCAATTAATTTAAAAAATACGACAAAAATTGACAAAAAAAAGTTATTCAGTTAATAGTTTTTTTTCAAACAATGGATGAAAATATGGATAAAATCAATTTGTTTTATACATTTAACTCACATTTCAATATATAATTTGTTTTTTTAATGTCTAATCCTTGCACCACATTATAGATAAAGTTTTTGTTTGTTAAATGTCTTAAAACTTTATACAATTTTTATTTTGTCTTTTTTAATGAATTATCAAATAATAAAAAACTAAATTAAGTCTAAAGATTAGGAATTAATATTAATTTTCGTTTTGAGAGAACTGTACAGTAATTTCATGTATTTTTAAATATAAAACTTTTAATTATTTGCGAAAATAAAATGAAATATCAATTAAAAAACTTCTATTTTTTGTAACTCTTTTTCACATTTGTATTATTAGTGATAATAGTAATGAATTTCCAAAATTTGAAAACTATTTTCTATTTTGAAATGACTATCAATAGAGACAAAAAATATTTAAAAAATAAAAAAAGAGGAAAAAAACAATTATATAATGAGATAATAATAAACTTACAATATATTGGTATCAAATGCTTGTCTTAATATAAACTAAATATTAGCACAAATTGATCAAAAAAACATAAGATTATATAAGAATTTGTTTTATACAATGAAAAAAAAGCAAAACATTAAACAATCAATTCATTTGAGAGAAAAAAGGGGAAAATAATTGAATTCAGTCGGCGTTCCGAGAAATATATCTTACATTAAAATATCGATAAACCAGTCATTCGATAGCATTCATCCAAAATATATAGTGAATGAGAAATATATAGAGAGAGTAGTGTTGCTGTGAATCGCTTTGTAATTGTGCGGTAAATGCAATGATAACTAAAATATTTGTTTTCATTTAAATTATATTCGAATTAGTGGTTAATTAAAACTAATGTCGAGTTTTTGTATTTGTATTTCAACTCAGTTTGTGTGTCGTTTCAAATGATAAATTCATATTATTATGAATCGAATGATTAATCGTTAAATTGAATATAATTTTGTTGTAATATTAAAAAAAATTATTGAACTTTTGTTTTACTTATATATAATTAAAATGTGGAAAATGATGACAACATTGCAATCGAAGTGTTGCGCGAATTCTCTATCTGTCGGCAAAAGTCAAACATTAAAAACAAAATCAAATTATTGTCTATAAAGTGCACAAAAGCTTACAATTAATCTGTTGTCGACTGTTGTGTTGTGTCTATGACTGGCACAGAGTTGTCGACTGATATAGAGTTGTGTTTAGTTTTGCTTTCATTTGGAGTTAAATCTTTCGTTTGTTCGTTAGCTTTCGGTTCGACTGCTTTCGGTTCCGACTCTTTCGGCTCATCTCTGGCCGACGGCTCCCAGTCGTTGCTATTCGACTGTTCGCTTGGGTTTTCGTCATTCGAAGTGTTGTTATTGGTTTCAATCGTATTATTAACGCCTTCTGACAGTTCACTGCTCTCTGTCTTCGTCTCTGAGTTTACGTTTACTTCAGTTTTCTCTTCAACTGAATTATTATTCGTAATCGAGCTCTTGGGCGGACGTCCGCGTCGTTTAGGTGCTCCCGAACTAGAGTTGTCCTAAACGTACAAAACAATCAATTCATTACTACAATCAATACAACAAACAATCATTTATTCCATTCTATTCATTCACATACTCTTTGCGGCGTTGCCTTCGGGACTGCCTTTTTGGGAGTGGGCGGCGCGGGTGGTGTTCCCCGAGTTCGAGATCGTGTTTGTCGGCGATTGCCCTCCGGATCCGCGTCCTTATGGCCCAAGTTCTGCAGCAAAGCCTCGCCCTCTTTGGCCGTCTTCTCCAGAATGTTCAGCCGTTTCTTGTCTTTCGACGGCCGACCCCTTCCAGGCGTTGGAATCACCTCTTTTGGCTCATCCTTTGGTCAATCAATTAATTAATTAAATCAAAACCGAAAAACAAAAGCGAACTCACGATCACATCATTTGATAGTTTAATCTTCTTAATGGGAGAGCTCTCTTCCATGTCATCCGCGCCGTTGTCTTTGATGTTAAAGTTCTTATTTGATTCGACCTTTAGATCAAAACAAATAATTTAATTAATTAAACAAAACTAATAATAAAAACAATTAAAACAAAACAAAACGTAAACTAAACCTAAAAACTAATCTAAAAGAAACATAATTTATGTAAAGAGAGGTAAAGAGCAACTCATTGGGCGATTGGCTTAGAAAGAGAGCCAATCGTATGAACGGGTGCTGTCACTGCACAGTCTGTACGGCATTTGTGAGCCAACAGTGTTTTGAGCGCCGAAAGAGACGCCATTTGTTATGCCATTAGTATTGCATTCAATTAGTATTGCTTTCAATAGACATAACGTTAAAACATACGGAAAAACACGTTTCGACCGATTCTTAACCGCAATTAAGGCATGCATTCAGACGACAGGCCATTCACTGCACTCTCTCTTAGCTAACAATCAATTAATCGATTACTGAAACCGATATTAAAGACACGAAAACTGAATATAAAAATCGATTTACAATTAAAATGAGAGAAATCATTGTTTTTTGTTTAGACAAACATTTGGCGCAAAAACCATTTGAACGGAAATTTGAGTTCGACTTCGAGTCGACTTAAGCCAAACATAGCATTTGACTGACATTTGGTTTAATTGCGAATCGATATCGAATTAGTGGTTAGACTCGGATCGAACGAATCGATGGTTAGACTCACCGCTGGTTCAGTCGGTGACGACTTGTCGCCCAAACTATGGTTTTGACTGATTGTGGTTTCGGACATAACTGATGATCGGATTGATATCAATCGAGTGAACAATTGGCTAAATATTGTCGATATTCTGTTCGCTTTCGTCTCAATCGATTCGAACGACTAATTGGGTTTCGAAACAAACGGTGAAAACAGAATCCAATTGTAATCTAATGTAAAGTAAATATTGTATTCAATACAGTATTCAATGCATACACTGCTATAGCTATAGCTTTACGATATTCGATATACAATACAGTATACACTATACAGTATATCGATATGCCTTTCAATAGCACTCTCTTCGTTCGATTGTCCGATTCATACCTAAACCACATTAACACTCTTTAGCGATATATCGATCTATCGTTCAATCGATTCATCGCAAATGGTTGGCTTCCCCTAACCAGTCGTTACGTCAGTTTTGCTTATTATAATTGAGCGCTACTTTCGAACACACTTTGCACTACATTTACACAAACAATAATTATTGATTAAACGCTAAACACAATACGAATTACAAGTTATGATATCAATCAATGAATTTTTTTGTCACTACAATAGCGCTTATATTTTGTAAAATTTTTACATTAAATGTTAGCTATTATTAAAATGTTAGTTATATTTTAATAATGTTTTAGCTATCTCTTAAAGCTTCAATTAAATCATCAATTCTTAACTTCAACTAAATATCAATATTTATTCGCTATTTATTCAAAACTAATCTATAATTAGAGCAGTGACTAAATTGGCAAGGAACTTTAATTTAATTACAATATTAATTGATATAATATTTGAAAGTAAAATGTGTTTAAATATGAGGCAAATGTTTTTTAAACTCGATTCTCGATTAGCTTTGATTCTCGTCTCAGACAACTGTAAGCGTAGTTTGACTTTTGATGTCATATTGATTAGAGAATGCGTTCAAATAAACAAATATTACTTTAACTCAAAATATTGATTTCGATAACTTGTACTGATTAGGGGTAGCCAATGGCACAGGCAGATGATATAGCAAAAATATTATATTTGAATTTGAAAATTTGACAAGTTCTCCGCAGTTTTGGTCTGACACAGGCGCCTATATATAATTGGTCCAAGCACTAATAAATTTCATTGAATAATTTTGTATAATCTCAACTAAACTTGACTAAAATTAAATTAATATTAAATTTATAAAAATAAAATTTTATCGAGATTTGAGTTAAATTACTTTTTTTTAATTATAAATTTCTAAATTTTTTTTCTCTTTTATATTGAATTTAATTTATGTAAATTTTAAAAATATGACATTGCATCTAGTTAGAAGTTATTAAAATTTTAAGAATTTTTTCTTTTTGTCTATTCTTTTAGTGTTTTTGTTAAAATATTTGTATAATAAAAATATTAAATCAAGATTGCTTTACTTATGTAAAGTCAAGCCTATTTTGCAATGACTTTAGGATTTTTAGTTTTTGTTTTATTTCTTTTCAAAAGATATTTAAGACGAAAAATAAACTGAATATTGTTTAATTTTTTAAATTAATTTTTAAATTACAAGAGGATTAGATATTTGTGAAGGAATACAGTAAAAGAAATTATTATTTTAGCACGAAAATTTCCATTTAAACTAGATAATTAATCAATGATAACATGAAATCATTTAAAACAATATTTAAATATTTAAAATTAACTTAGGTATTTTTAATTTAATTTAAAAATTTCTAATTTTGTTAATTTTCTAAATTGACATTTTAATTTTATTAATTAAATATTTTGTCCATCTTTTATCATAATCATTTAAAACAATAAAGTTTGTTTTTTATGAATAAAATTTATTCCTTTTTTATTTAAAAATTCATCTCCAATTGTAAAACAAACTTTATTTTTAAAAATAATTATGGCGAAAGATAGCAAAATTTTATAATACTAAAATAAAAATCAGGCGAGAAAATTTTCAAATTTTCTCAAAAACCAATATAATTATGGTCAATTTAACCCAATTTAACTAGATTTAAACCGGAATTAACACAAATTTAGAGAAAATTGTTCTAATTTTGACCAAAAACTTAAAAATTTCGTCTTTAAATGTCAATTTTCAAAATCAGGGGAATTTTAACTTGATCCCGAATCTGAAGCCATATCTAAAACTGATCATATTTAATTCTGAAAAATCTTGCTACAACAAAAATATAAATAAGTTAAAATATTTTATTAAAAGTTAGATCAATAAAATAATTAATCAAAATCTATAAACTTGTAGTAAGCCTTCCTGACCTCGTGCTGGCAACTCATCGTCGATTGAAGTGTTAATGGATTGAGTTGTTCGACATTCCTTCAGACGATGCGCTCTATATGTTGACCAGATTTTGAACAATAAGAACCGGAAGTTCTTCCACATTAGACAGGAGTAGTGGTGTAGGAATGAAAATATGTTTATCACAATCTATATTACAATAACTCACAACTCGAATACCTATTGTAGTTTACATGAGTCTCAAACCTCAACAATACTGAATACGACTGACCAAAGCAATCGGTTTAGTCTTACAATTGCTTTTATATTAAACTCTTAGCTATTATTCATAATTCAGGTTATATTCAATTAATCATACTTTAGGTTAGTTTCCATTTATTCATAAAATTAATTATTAATTACTCATTCATTCATTCATTCATAAACTAACTTAATAACAAATTACAAATATATAACTTTGGCTAAACTATGCTTGTTTGAACTATAACAAACTTTTACAATTTACGGTACTTATTGGATCATATATGTTTGCAGTTAAAAGTAGCAAGCAATTTTCTTATATTTTACGAAATTGAAATTGATTTCATTGAAATATATTAATTTAATTTATAAATAAAATAAGTTATAGATAATATACAGATAATATATATAATATAATATAATATAATAAACAGATAAATAAGTTAATTAAAAATAATCGCTAAAATAAATAAAACCCAAGATCTTTGTTAATGAAAACTTTATTTTATTAATAAATATAAAATTAAATACTATTTCAATATTTATTACAATTGTAACTGAAAGGCATTTTTAGTAATATTTTTAACAAATAATTATTATAAATACAACAACTCTTTACATAATTTTTATAATATCAAACCTATAATAAAGACTTATTATTAAGTTATGATTCAAATTAATTAATTTTTGAAAATTACTATTTACTCAAAATTTAAATAATTATTATACAAATAAACGCAATTTTTATCTATTCAATAATACCATAGATTTTTAATAATTTTTTAATCAATAAACGGATATTTTCTTAAAATCTATTATCAATTATAGTTATAATCAAATATTAAAGTGTTTTGTCTTCTATTTTGTGAAAACTCCAGAAGTGTCTCAATTTTAATATAATCATTACATTAGAAGATGAGCTAATCGTTTGAATTAAAACAATTAATTAATTCAATTACAGCAGATATGAGCGAAGTATCTGTTCATTAATCAGTAAATATGTTCTCTAATCAACATATAATGGTGAGTCTGAAGTCGAAAAAATTGAGTGCAAACCCAGTAGTCATTGATATAATGAAATAAAAGTAATATAAAATTTTATGTTAATTAATCTTTTGAACATCTGTTGTCTTTAAATAATTTTTGTTCTCTTTGTGAGCAAATTGTGTAATAATTTTATAGTTTTCGTGATTACAGAACTCATACTTAAAAGGATATGAATGTAAAAAATATTTTTAACCCAAATATGAATTTAAATAAAAAATATATATCAAATAAGTTATGGCAATGTTCTCAACAAAATTGTATTATTTTTGCCAAAACAACTCAATCTTATGTCGTTTCAAAAACTGGAATTATTAGAAGTTTTGTCAAAAAAATCATTTTCTCTCTTTTGAATCTATTATAACTATTAATATCATAAAAACATTTTTATAAAAAATTTCAAACAAAACAAACAAGATAAAATAATTATCAAACAATTAAAGTAATGATTAAATTGAAGACAAACTAAGAAACTTATCATTGAATTCAAGTAGAATTTCTCAATAAAAGAGAACAAAATTCGCGATTTTATCAATTAATGTGAAATAATTATATCTAATCTTAAATAAATATTCAATGGAGTCTCGATATAACAAAGCCGTCAATTAATAAAACAATTAAAATAAAGCGAAAAAAAACTAAACTTTTAAATTAATTTAAAACTAACTCAATATTTAACAAAAAATATAATTTAATCACAATTTTGTGGAAATTTTTTGACTTAATTTGAAAGAAATAGAGTTATAAACAAAAGAATAACTCGTGTCTAATGGTCCACCAAATTGAGACCAAACCCTTTACTACCAGTGCTAACAGGACTGTCCTTAAGGCAAATCAAGCAAATCGTGTTCGTCATAGAGCTTATGAGTGGCGTTGAAGACCTCTTCGGCCACTACTGCCAACCGATTCATACTATTGCAGATCGAGAGTCGAGTCTCGGTGTCGGGCACTGACCCACAGTAGGCTCGTTCGACCAACTGGTGCCGGTAGGGCAAGGTATACATCGCCAAAGAGGCGCTCTTGCGTATCACCCAGGGATGGTATTTCGCTAACGTCTTCTTATAGCAATCTCGGGCCACATCTCCCGTTCCCTTCTCGTCGTCGAGACGGCTCACCTCAAGCATGAAGTGCGAGACAAACTCGAGAGAGCGGTGCAGTCGAAGTAGAGTTCGGGCACCGGAAGGCCTCTTCGATAAATCAATAGTCAATAAATTGCTGGACTTTTCGTATTCAATCATTTTCTGAACCGTCCGGTAATTCAAACCAATTTCCGATTCTTTGATATATTGTTCCAGAATTTGGATCTTCGACTCAACGTCTTTGGCCACGAAGTGAAACACTGCGCCCAAGAGGTGGAAGAATCTGTCCATTCGTTCAATTGGTTAAAAAGTTATTAGAAATTAAGAAATGATTGAATTTTTGGAAAAATTGATGGAAAACCTCAATAACTCGTTGAATGCCGTCAAGTATTGGTCCAAATCGATGGCATTTTTGTCTTCAATACACTTATGGAGCGAATCACAGACCACTTCGATGTCGAAAGCCTTCAATTGCTTCTTATCAGCGGTTATGCCATTCGTATGACTCGAGTCCGCCATTACTTTCCACAAATCGATAATTAATTTATATATTAATTCAATTATTA
Organism: Belba bartosi; assembly: GCA_034693685.1. Classification (NCBI taxonomy): domain Eukaryota; kingdom Metazoa; phylum Arthropoda; class Arachnida; order Sarcoptiformes; family Damaeidae; genus Belba; species Belba bartosi. The sequence continues at coordinate 724 of JAQFXP010003227.1, read as the reverse complement.
TTTACTATAACTTAAACTATAATTCAATTAATCTATGCTATAATCTAAACCATTTATACATTATTTATATAAATGCGTAAAAAATGATTACAAAAACTGAATTAATATTGAGTTTTGAATTGAAGTGAATTGAAAACCAATTGTTTGAAAGACTGACTGATTGTGTAATTGTCTCACAGATAGACTCATTCAGTCAATACAAAAGTCAGTTTCGCTTAAATACCCAAACAGTGTATCAGATGTGAGACGTCATTCACTGCACCGTACAGTGTAAGACAGAACCCCTACAGTGCCTACACTACTCTTCGTTCATATATTACGTTAGAACAATTGAGCAAGCTATTTATTTATAGACAATTTATCATGATTAAAATTAACTACTTGGTCGAATTTAATTAGCTTTGATAAGTTTTGTATTAGACAAAAATATTTTTTTGAAATATAATTTAAGAAACTAACATAACCAAGCACAAAAGTTTAAAGCAACAGTATTCCCAGTTTTGTTAGTTATAGTTATAGTTTTGTTTTTAAAATTTATAAACTTTTTAAAAAATAGTTTTGAAAATAATTTCTTAAAAATAATTTCGAAATCAGTTTTGAAAAAGTTTTTCGAAAATGAAATAAGAATTCCTTCCAAATATACAAAGATCTGACCCAACCTTCTGAGTGCACCGGAAGGTTGTGGCAAAAGAAGTAGAATTGGAAGGAAAGATGGTATGCATTG
>JAQFXP010003226.1:0-13015 GCA_034693685.1 Belba bartosi | reverse complement strand
GAGAGGGAGAGAGAGCAGAAGAGAGGGAGGGAGAGAGAGCATGAGAGAGAGGGGAGAGGGAGAGGGAGAGGGAGAGGGAGAGAGAAAGAGAGAGATTTGAGCATGTTGGATCCAAAATGCAATTATTGCGAAACGACAAACACTTCCAAATTCTAAACATATTTTTCAATCTCAATATACAAATTATTTTTTCAACTTTATGTAAGAGTTTGTTTGCTCTATAATAGCATTACTACAAAACAAGTTGGTATATAAAAATGGCACTAGAACAAAATAGATTATAAAGTTAATTTTAAGTTTATAAAGCTAATTTCTAGTTTTAAAAGCAAATAATTTGTATAAATTTAAATTAAATTTTCTAACAAATGATAATTTTGTAAAAATATTTGTATCAAAAATGTGATTAATTGTAAAAATACCCAAATTTTTGTGATAATTGTTTAGAATTCGATTTATATAATCAAAAACTACTTACTATCGAAAACACTGTATAAATAAAAAATAAAATAGATTAATTACTTAAAATCACTTAAAATAGATTAATTAATTCTATCTCTAAATAGTAGTCATAAATAAATTTATTCAATGAATAAATTTGAGACATATTTAACATTAGAAAAAATTTCGGACGAATTAAATGTAGTTTTAATTCTTTAATTATCTGTATTTTTAAGATTATTATTTGTCATTAGATTTTTTACCAAAATGTTTTTTTAACAAATTATTTTATTTTAATAATTATTAATTTATACATTTTTAATCAATTTTCACTTAAAATTCAATGGGAAAATATTTTTTTAATTTGTATTTTATCAAGTGTATTTTTAATGAATGTTGAGTTACTCAATAATAAAGTTGTATTAAATGTGTACACACATTGACAGCAGATATTGTTTACAAAAATAATTTTATTAAAATACTATCATTTGATTAATAAAAGTATTATAAAAATATTTAATCTTTTAATTATTTAAATATGTTAAGTTTAATTTTTTTTAAATATTTTTCTCCTTGCAAATATTTTAATTTTCAAATTAAATTAAATAAAAATTAAAAACTTTTTTCTAATTTAATGATTGAATTAAAAAAATTATTATTTTATCCAAAAAACTATTTCAAATCCATTTTACGAGTTATTCACTTAATTTTAATTAATATTTTCGGTTAAATCTATTAAAAGTTTTATAAAAAAAAAGTAATTTTCAAAATTATATTTATACTTAAAATTATTCATTACTTTAAAAAAAATTATTTCCAAGTAATGAACACTTTATTTGTTTTATTTATTTATAAAAATGTTGTTTTCCATCAAAAAGCAAAAATTTTTATCTTTTTATCAATTGAAGCAAATTATGAATGTATTGGCCATTCATTGCATCCCAATTGCAATAATAATAAAATCATTTTTTCTTATTTTTTGTCGTCTCTTCTCGAATCGAATAAATTAAATGTAATTAAAAAAAACTTCAAAAAAATACAGAGAATTTTGAACCAATATTTTAAACACATAAGACTACATAAGACTTAAAAAATAAGACAATTTTCACTAAAGTATTGCTTCGAAACCCAAATCACATACGCATTGAAAATGACTTTTCGCGCATATATACAGTCTATAAGTCTTTATATTTTTTGTTGAAAAAAATCTATATATAATTTGCCGATAATTTTAATGATCAAAATCTAATCGAGATCTAAAAGTACATTAAAATTTTTTCAAATTGATATCAATTTATTTATTTATTTTTCTTTATACTTCTATTGGCACTTCTTCTGGCGCTCACTCTCAGTGTCTATTCTGTCATTCGATGTGAGCTCTTCCATAATTGTCGAGCACTTACTTAATTGCCCGAAAAGTTTTTATTTATATTTTTGCATTTGGCTACAAAAAAGCCACTTTTAGTCGTCTTTTCTTTTATTCTTTGCTTTAAAATTATTTTCTTATATTTAAACATATTTTCATTGCTTTAAAATTATTGTTTTGACAGTACTTTTAATAACATAAGTTCATTATACAGCTTGTAAGTTTACAAATTTTATAAATATATAAATGTTACAAATATTTGCTTAAAATAATTTTAAATTTTAATATCTTTTACAATAAATTATGTTTTATATTAATTAAAGTTAAATTGCAAATCTAAATTGCTAAACATTACTGAAATAAATTGATAAATTCTATTAAAAGTTTATTATGTCATTCAACTTAATAAATGGAATGTATATATATTTGTTATAATTGTTGTAATTATTTATACAAAACAATTCATATATATTTACTCATAAATATATATGTGTGTTTAAGTTTTTAAAATAAATCAATTGTTTCTAAACTAATATTTAATGAGTTTAAAATATTAGAATAGCTTTAAAGATAACAATTTCCAAATATCTATTAAGTATAAGTCACTGATTATTGTGAATAAAATTTAAAAACTTTTTCGTATAAATAGTATTGAGAAAAACTTTAAATAATAAATTAAAAAATAATATTTAAGTATTTCAAAACACTATAATAAGATTACATTAGCTATAGTTATATTTTTTACCTAACAATTAATTTTAATTGGATTTTTATGCAGATATTAAACAAATTAAAAAATCTAATTTTTTTAAACGTCTTTTGAATTTCCGACAACTGTTTAATAAATTGAGAGAAAAAGTGAAAATACACATCAAATTCGACTAAACGTCTATAAAAATCACGACTAAAACGGTTGTAAAAATCGAAGAGACAATTGAGATAAGAATATAAGCCATAAAAACATCACAAATTGTATCCATAGAAAAGATTTGCTAAATTATATTAAATAGATATAAATGTAATTTTAAACTAAAATTTATGTCTTTTAACGTTAATCACAAAAATTATTGATAAACTAATTGTTATTTTCAGACCTAAAATGCTATAAAATAAGAAAAAGTTTAGTTTTTTTTAATGATAAGACCTTTTTTAGGAAAACCATCTTTGCTACTCTAACCTTAAGAGACATATAGTGTATATTAAATATAGATATGTATAGAAATGTTGGGCAAAATAGCGATAAATTTGTTATACAATTAAGATTAGATGAAAAGTGGATTTTAATCAAATCAATAACAAGACCAACAACAACAACAAACAATTTTATGATTAGATCTGGATGAGTTTTATCAAAATATTTTTGGAAATTAAATTATTTCTGTATAGATATGTACATAAGATTTCATTGGAAATCATATCTTGAAAAATATTTAGTAGTTTATTGATTATATTTTATTAAATGATAATTTTTAGTACATTTTACAAAGTTTGTTATCAAGTACATTTAAGGCCTATAAAATTTAATATATTTTTTCAATTAAGTTTAATTTGTTTTCGGTATTATTTAAACAATTTTTTTTTTGCTTCGAAACTGTCAAATCAAATCACACGAAAATTTTATTTAAGACTTTGGCCAACACTCAGACAAAACATCGATTCATATGAAAAATGTTTTTCACATTTATTTGAAAAATAATTTTTTTTATGAAATGATTTTTATATTCAGTTGATATGTTAGAGAATTGCTGTGTATTTCTAAATGCTTTACGTCTTCAAAGTTTTTTAGTGTCTCTATAAATAAATATTTAGATTATGAGAAATATATAAATTTCTTAATCAACAAAAATTTCATAACTTTTTTTGTCTGATATGATACTCTGCAACCAATCATCTGATTTGATTAGATTTTGAATTTTTAACTGATATTTACAAATCATTTACTTTAATTTGATTACACTTTAAATTAATTTAAAAATATATATAATTTTTAATTTATTTAATATAAAATATATTATTTAAATATTAAACCAAATTACACACAAAACAAACTGTGTTTGTAAAAATTAACTAATATAAACATGTTAAATAAATTAAAGTACAGTATAATGTATTATTGCCGAAATTAACTTGTTTAAATTTGCAAATAGTTATTACAAAAAGCATATACTTATATTTTTTATAGCATTCAATGGACTTATTCAGTATGGCATTAGAAGTAATATATATAATATATATATATATAATGTTGTTATCTCTATAGTTATATTAGATAAGAAATGCTGATTCAATACAGAATAGTTTTTTTTGGTTGCATTGGATTTTGGATTTTGATATTCAATTTAAAATTAAGTTTGAGTTAACACAAAAATTTTAAATATAAGCTTAAATTAAAATTAAATTTCTACATAGTATTTTTTAAACAAATTAATTGTAATAACATTTTACAGACAAAACATATTTTTGAAACTTTTTTCTTACTTAATATAAATATGAATTTTCTAGTACTTAGTTGTGTCAATGTATTACATGAAGAAGTATTTATCTAATAAATTGACAAAATTTTTATATAAATAATAGCACCGATTGATAACCGAGTGCTATGTTTTAAATTTGCTTCTTATCTAACATTAAAGCAGAAAAAAAAATAAAATTAAGTTTACATTCGTTTCCCATTCCCTCTATTTATTCATCTTGCACATAATTTCTATAATTTATACATAAAATTAATTTTTTTTATTAAAATGATTTTTATTGCTAAACAAATGGTAAACTTAAAACGTAAGTCAATCTACAAATTATTTTATAATGTAATAATTATATTAACTTAAATTATTTATAAGATAATATGTATGACTGTATATAACTTAATATATATTTTTATTTTATATAAAATAATTCAATAAAAATTTAAAATGCAAAATAAAATTATTTATATTATTTATATTATAAAATTTAAGTTTAATTAATATTTTGCTTTTTTCAACTATTAAGTTTGCTACAATTAAAATAAATTAAATTAAAATGTTTTAATAATACATCAATTTAATTTTACTGGTTATGTTACCATCAAATTAACAATTTAAATTTAATTGTACTAAAATAATATTTAGTTTTCGGATCAAACGATAATTTGCTGAAATACCTAAATATTAAATATATTTTAACTATATTTGTTTATTTAAATATTGTATTTAATTTTTAACAATGTTACTTTTATTATTATTTTGTTGTTTATTATAATATTAGACTTAAATTATTAAACAAAGCTTAAACATTTACTTAAACGCTTTATAACATTTCACCCACCCACCAATCTACAATTAATATATTAATTAATTTTTAAATAATTATTTTTAACAATTACAAATTTTTTAAATATTTTATCAATTTAATTTAAATTGTATAATTTTTAAATTCACGTTAAGAATTAAAATTATATTTTTATTATCAATAAAACAGTCAAGTATAATTACAAAAATTTTAAAAATTAACTGAATTAGTGTTAGCTTAGATTAAAAAATCAATAAAAATTAAACGAATCTAAAGTTAATGAAAATGTTTAAAATGTTCTAAAAATTAATAATAAAAAATATATCAAAAATATTTTTAATATTCTACCGATAATAAAAGTAAAATAATTATTTGGTTTATTGTTTTTGTTTCATATAATTAGTTTAATTCACTGCAAATATACGATTGGTTGGCAACAAAAATACATATTATTAGTGAAATGAATACAATAATAATTATTATGTTATATATATTATTCAGTGAGCAATGTGTGTAATAATAACAATATGCTCGACAAAAATCGTCCTCTTTATTGCTTCTGCTTAGTCGGGTGTGACCAGGGAGGTTACTAGTCTTTATTAATTTTGTTATTTAAAACTTCTTGTATATTTTTTAATATAAAATTTAAATTATTCTAAATACATAACACAATTTAAATTACTTTATAAAATATAATTAAATTGTTATTGGTTAATTAATGTTATACTATGTGTATTTTAACATTTTCAATAAACAGCTTGGCTATTTAACTAAATAGAATACGAGGACATAAAAAAAATATCGATAGATAATATATATTTCGCGTTGCAATCAATATATTTTATCAATTCTATTTAATCCTATCAAACAGTTAATTGTATTCCAAACCAATTGATTAGATAAAGACTAAAACAATTCAATACAATAGATAAAACAATTGACGCAAAAATAATAGTTTGGTTTTCTCTAATCATTCCTATACTTTATAAGAGTTTGATTTTAGCAATAATTCGCTTTTAATTTACTCTTTTTTAACTTCAGCTAAACTATTGGTTATTTGATTCGCAAGTCTTTCCTCTTTATTCTGTTTTTCTTTGACTCTATATTCTGGCAAACTTGAAGTGCACATTAAAATTAGCTTTTTACTTTTTTTTCTAAATGTCATGAGTTTTTAAAATAATTTTTAAGTACCTTTTTATGGAATGTTAAATACTTAAAAATTTTATTAATTTTATAAAAAAAATATTTACCAAAATAATTTTTAAATTTTAATTTTTTAAATGTTTGGATTTTTACTTTTAATTTAGTTTTATTAAAATATTCTGTAGTGAGAGAGGAATAGATGTTTAAAACACTTCAGATTTGATCCAATTTTGTTTTATATTAATTCAATGAATTACTCTTAATTTCGATGACTAAATGCAAATAACATTAAATAAATAATAACATTCTTTTAGTTGCAATAAAGTGTAATAAATTTATTGCTATTAGATTCTTAATTTTTGTCTGGTATAATTTAACTAAACAAATTGTTTTTAATATTGCGTATATTGTGTTTTAATTTAATTTATTAGTAACTTTTAAAATTACTAAGATTTTATATATTTAAAATTTCAACTACAAATGTTTCAAAATATTTTCAATTAACTTTTTTGTTGTATACTTTTACTACAAACTCAGTGCTAAAGTTTTGTAAAGTTTTGAAATTAAATATACATTAGGAAAAAGTTGTGTTTTTTATATTAAAATTTTGTTTTGCAGTAAAATGAAAAGTTTTTATAAACTGTACAGTATATTGAATTAAAGCATTAAATGTTTAAATTGATAGAAATTGTTTAACAAGTGTAAAATGTAAATTTTATATTCTTTCTCTAGTCTTAATCCAAAAAAAAATTGACTTATTCTTTATGTCTTGGTTTAATGTTTAATTTCTATCCTACTATTTAAACAGCTGATACATTTTAAAACTATTTTTGTCAAAATTAAAAAAATTGTTTCACTTCAAATTAAATTTAGATAAATTAACTAGTTAAGTCTAAATTTGATTAAATTTTAAAACTGGCGAAAATTTTGTTTGCTCATTTAAATCTATTATTTAAGTGCAAATTTTCTTACACAAAAAAAAGCATAACAAAATAAATGTAATTTTTAAAAAATATTGCTTCTAGTTAATTGCAATATTTCTAAATTGCAAAATGTGTCTAGCCCTTTCTTCTAATCTATAGTTTACAGTTAGAGAAGAGCGAAAATTTCAATAAAAATAGTGTAAAAGAGAGCGAATTTAGTTCTGTTTTTTGGACTTTGTATCCATCACTAGCTCTTATCGCTCTTAGAGTGTCTTTATTTGCTTTTGTCTTTCCTATGGCGACAATCTCTAACTCAATGAGAGAGACAGAGAACACCGTTAGCTTTGTGCTGCAATCGTGCCCTTTGTTTTGGACATAAGCCATACATTTTGTACATTATATCGATAGTCAAACATACAATTTGTTAATACTCCCGACCATCCACTGCAGACAATATTTTAGGCAAATGTGGCTATTAAGGGGGGAGACAAACCAAATCAAAGAACCTGGGCCACCGCCAATGGAGTTTTTCCTTAAAAATATTTTGGTTATGTTTTTTTTATAATTATAATTTTTAACAAGTATAAAATTAATAACAACTAGATATAATTTTCAGTAGAATAGAATAAAAAGTTTACAAAATGTTAAATAATTTAACAATTAAAAAATGCCCTGTTAGAAACTTTTATAACTTTAGTCAAACTTTGTTTAATTTATTTGTTAAATTTGTGTTAAATTGTGTTTATTTTAAAACTAAATTTAAATATAAATAAAAATAAAGTAAGAGTCGTGTAATTGATGCGAAATTTAAACCTATACCCAACTGCCCTTCTCTAATAGTTAAGCCCAAAATGAGTCCTTTGACGTCCTCCCCGATCCCCCTGAGTTGGCCAGCCTTCTGAACCTCTTGTATATGCATATACACTGTGGCTCTCATGAAGAATGGTATACCTCTATACTGTATGCGCTCTAAATTGTAAAACCAATAAATGTTTTTCTCTCAATTCCTCTCCCAATCCTCTGGTGCTATGAGAAATGCCTCAATACTGAACCTCACGTATGATATATACTCTGATCAACACATTCACCCAAAAGTTAATTTCTCAGTGTTTTTGCTATTATTGCTATCAGTTTTCTAATTGAGTCTATCGTTTAAACTGATTGACGATTAAGTTTTGAATTTTTATTTTAAATTTATTTATAATTTCTATTTATTTAAGTCTAATATCTTAGGCAACAATTAATTGATTTTCTGGTTAGTGGTTAACATAGACTATAATTTTTGTTGTTTTATATAAATTTTTATATTATATATATTTAGTATTATATGTATATAAAGATTTTATACTTTACGCGTAATACTTAATAATAACAATAAATTATTTGCTTTTATTTTATACAATATATATATATATTTAGCTATTTTTCTTGATTTTTCGATTGTATCTAAGGTTGCGATAAAAAACAGAAATCTCTAAATTGTATGTTTCTCTATGCCCTTCCCCACCACCCCATCCCCTACACCACTCTATCGGTGACTAAAAATTTCTGTTAAATATATTTTATCTGAAAAATATATATATATTTGTTGTTGATTACGTCGTCTCTTCTAATCTAATAATTTACACCAAAATTCCTATTCATAACTCTATAGCTCTATAAACGAGAAAAATCAGTGAAAATATATATTTATTTTATATTCAAAATCATAATTACTTTCGAAATCTACTAATGATTTAAACATATCTTTTAATTGATTTGATTTGAAAACTCGATTTGCGCTTTGATTTAGATATAAATTTTTATTAATCATAAAAAACTATCATTTCGTTCAATACTAATAAAATTTAAATAAAATATTTGTTTATTCTGTGCCTCAAAGTATGGAACGTTCTATCGCTAGTCTAGAGCATCAGCAGCAGCAGCACCAGAACGATAGCAATCGCGATGAAGGCGCTAATCAGCACCAGATAAGTGATAGTCGCCATCATCACCAGCACCAGCACCAACACCACCGCCAACAACAAGATATGGTCGTCTCAGACCACCAGCAGTCTGGCACTGGAGAGCACCAGAACGGCACCAATAATGGACAACAACAGCACAAGTCGTCGCCGAAACTGCACGACTCATCGGCACAGCATATGTCGGGCCATCACAGCGCCGACGACACCGAGCAGTCACATACGGGTGCCGGCGCTCGACACTCGATCATCGACGCCCACACCCATGTGATCACCGAAACTCCGCACAACAGCGCACACGAGTCCGCACACACTGGCCATCCGCACATGAAGAAGGAAAGCCATCAGCAACAACACAGTCCGTCCAATCTGGTCGACCACTCGGCACACGGCTCGCCAGTGCATGAGCTCACTCAGGCAACAGTTGGCCATTCAATCGACGACAAGGGCGTCAGTCACGGCACAGATAGCGGCGCCGGCAGTGCCACTGATGCGCTACACCAGCACTTGTACGCCAGCTATCACTCCGGGCATCAGCAACACCATCAGTCCGGGTATGTTCGCTCTGATAGACTTAGATTTAGTTGCAACCAACAAGCATCAAATAACACCTATATACTTTTATATATATATATATATATATATACTGTATATACTGTATATATTTGAATTAATTATAAGTATTTTGAGCCAAACTCTGTACAGTATATGACTGCTGAGAGAGCACAGGCATGTAATGCTTAAATACGAATAAGTAATTCCAAACGTTAATACAGTTTATGATATGATATACAATTTGATATGCATTTGGATATTAGGGCGTAATATAGAGCCGGTATATATGGAAATGCCGGAGCGATAGCATTAGTAACATACCGCAGGCATAGACCAGTGCAATGGCTGCGCGCACCCGAATCTCTATATCGCACTGGTAGGATAATAACAATTTTTATGCCACTGTGCTATCCCTGGCCTATCAGTTCCTTTTTTATCGATAGCAAAACTGATTCCTTGCCTCTCATTCTCTCGAAAGCCATAACTTTGTTAATACATATAAATAAGATAATAGCGCTCTCGCCGTAACCGCACAGTTAGGCTAATATTTTTATTATTTAGTAGATATCGAACCAACAATTTAGTCGATAATAGACACGAAATTCTATATCAAATCTTAATGATTATAATAATCTCGAAAATTATTGCTATTTTTTGTGTTTTTCGAGATTTGATTCTGTTTTTTGATTATATTTCGTGTGTCTCGACTCGACTCGTCTGACACATCAAACATTAGTTTTTATAATTCATTTACTACTGATTTGATTAAATTTAATCGTTGTTTATATTTATTATTGATATTTATATCAATTTTTATATCTTATATACGTTTTCTGTAGTAATGCTTAGATTTTTAGATTTGGTTTTCATTCTATTCATAAAAAATTATAATTTTAGACCTTTTTTCACAAAATATTTTCACTAATAATTCAATTAATTGCCGAAAGCCTTCAGCACTACGGCTCGACCTCATCAGCCAGTGCCACATATGGCGGCAATACAATATCAAATGTAACGCTAAGCCCATCAGCTCTGGCCAACTACGGGGCCAGTCCGCCCAACTACCACACCGCTCATCGGAACAACTCCCAAGACTACCATTCCGGGTCTCTCAGTCCCAAGTCTGCCCACCATTTGAGCTCGAATTACGAGAATGTAATCCACGCCTCGATGTACGGCAACAATGGACACGGGAGTGGTCTCATGTCTGGCCATCACTCGCAGACTGTTGTTCATTACGCCCCTCAACAGACACATCACGTAATCATTGAAACAATTAAATAATTGATTTATTTTTAAAACTCTTTAAAAAAGCCAGACCTCAGTTATGAATGGCTCGGAATTAACTAATTATTTAACTAATTTTACTTTTCAAATTAACAATATTTTAATCTTGCCAGATATTCAGCTTGCTAATTTTCACTTAAGCATTATTTTGTTGAAAAATTTAATTTATATTTAATTTATGATTCAAATCCTTTTTGTTTTTATCTGCGAATAGTTTGTTACTTATTATTAAAATATAAATTCTATTGAATAAATAAACCAGGTATCCGGAGTTCATCTAGGCCAAAGCTCAGGCGCATCGCACCATCATCATCACAACAGCCAAACGCCGAGTCCACAACTCTGGACTACTGATGGTTTGGCGCACACTATATCGTACAATTTGCCAGGTAACTATGCTGGCAAAACGTAGGCTCTTAAATATTTATCCATGTCAATAGTATAATATATTAAAATTAAAGAGTGCAAAATAGTAATAGTAATAAAACAATAATTATATGATTGAAAAATAAACTAGCAAAAAATAGAATAAATAAATACATGTATATTAAATTGCATCGATTTCCACATCAATGCATCAAAAATCACAAATAGTTGTAATGTTAAACGAATTGCCATATAATTGATTGGACTCACCTGTACGACCCATAGGCACAATATCCCCGTCCAGTTTGCAGCAGTTGACGTCAGTACAGGACGCCGGCGGCAATGGTGGTCACCACCCGGAGCTGGTGTCCGGTGGGTCGCGTGCGTCCGGCGCTAATGGCTTCAGTTCCAACCCATTTGGCGGTTCCACCACTACTGGCGCTCACTATCTGAGAGGGGACTGGACTACCGGATCGATTTATGACAACCCCAACAGTGGTAATTACACGGTCACCGTTGGTGATCACAGGGGTCGTATGAGCCCGGATCGCAACCCGGGAGCTCCTGTCGGCTTATCTGCCCATCAATTAGGTATAAGTGATATATATTTGCAATTTTTTCTCTTCTTTTTCATCACTTTTTTCCTGTTGAGGGCTTTTAGTGATTTAATTGATTTATTAGTATATTTTGTTTTGTTTATTCTTTTAAGCAATTATTCGACAATTACTTTGTTTTTTGTGAATTTGTTTTTTCTCTTCCAAATCCAAACGAAGTCTTTCGAAAAGTTTTGCGATTAATTAAAAATATATGATTGTATTTAAAACTTTCTATATTACAGTTTTTTTTAATTATATATTAAATATTTAAAAAATTAAATTATGCTTTATACTATTGTTTTTAATACGTTTTAATAATGGTTTGATTTATTATTAATTGAATAAATAGTGAAATTAGATTTTAATGCTATTTATTTAGAAATTAGTTAAATAATAGAAATATTCGATAAAAATATCATAAATACAAAAATAAAAGTGAAAACAAATTATAAAACTGTAAAACATTTTAGACATAATAATTGATTTTTGTTTTATCACTGAATTATCGAAAGGCTCAGACTTTTTCGCTGGAGAGGCCCGGGAGTGCGTCAACTGTGGCGCTATATCGACACCGTTGTGGCGCCGGGATGGCACCGGACACTACTTGTGCAACGCTTGTGGGCTCTACTCGAAAATGAATGGTATGCATCGGCCGCCTATCCGTCCGCACAAGAAGATGCCGAACAACAGGAGGGCCGGACTGACCTGTTCGAACTGCCACACATCGACCACTACTCTGTGGCGGCGTAATAACCAGGGTGAACCGGTTTGCAATGCTTGTGGACTTTACTATAAACTTCATGGCGTGAGTATACTCTTCACTCTATATATATACCTATACTGTATATACTGTATATATTGTATATATATTGTTCACTAATAGTATCAATGATTTTATTTCACTAATAGTGACCAACTTTTTGCACTAAATCTATTATTTTATTTCTAATTTAATAATTTCAAGTTAATTATTAAATTACCTTGCTTAAAAATAAAACATTTAGTTCATATTTACGGGGGAGAGAGAGAGCAGGAGAGAGAGGGGGAGAGAGAGGGAGGGAGGGAGGAGAGAGAGCAGAAGAGAGAGGGGGAGAGAGAGGGAGGGAG
>JAQFXP010003225.1:0-13016 GCA_034693685.1 Belba bartosi | reverse complement strand
TATTCGACATAACAATATTTAAAATAGAAATTATTTTAATTTAAATACAATTTAAAATTTTGCTGTCTAGGAGGTCACTATGACTACAAAAAAGCTAGAAAGTCACAGCCTTACTAATAATATAGAAATTATACATTTAAATTTATATTGATAATTTGAGCTGCGCAAATATTGCAAAAATTACAAGGTTACAATAAATATTTTGCTTGTATATTTATAAATTTTAGACTTTAATTAAAACTTGATATTTAACATAAAATAAAACTAAATTATTGAATTAAATTTACTATAAGTTTTTTATTACTCTATAAGTTTAATAAGTTATAGTAAAATTAAACGCATTTAACTTATAATGTAATAAATTTTTATTTTTATTAATAAATTCAATATCAATATTAATTTTAATTAATAAAACTTATGTCAATATTTTATTCCTATAAAAATTATTCAACAATTTTTTTCATTTATTAAATAAGAATATTATGCAATAATAAATTACGTAATAAATAGTAATTAATTAAATTTAATACGTGTAATATATTTTAAATTAAATAAAACATTTTATTTAAATTTAATTAATTATTTAATTAAATATACATTTTATTTAAATAAAATAAATTAAAATGAAAAAATTTCTAATAATAATTCTAAATCTAAACATTATAATATTTGACAATGTAATTTTTTGCAAACAATCAAATATATGCAACACTACACTCAGTGCGTATATAATATTCAAATAAATTAAAATTTTTTTTAATTAACTAATTTTTTAATTAAAGTACACATTGGGAGCGAAGAGACTCAAAATGAATTTATGGGTTTGTAGCTTGTTAAATTACTAATCTAAAATATATTAATTAAAAATAAATGTTAATATTTATAAATTAAAAGTAAAAATTACTGACAATGAGTCGGAAAAAGAATACATCGGTTTGACTAAGACTATCGACGGACAGGAAATCATTTACTTCTTAGGCATACCTTATGCTGAGCCACCGGTCGGTACACTTCGCTTCAAACGACCCATTCCTTACAAATACAAAAACTTAATAAATGCGACGGAATGGCAGCACTCGTGCCATCAGTTGATAGCTATAGACCCGACGGGTATAACCCTCGGTCACACCAAGCAGTTCAGTGAAGATTGTCTGCATTTAAACATTTGGGCCCCAATGCTCACCCAAGCCCTTAAGCCGGTTATGGTATTTGTGCATGGTGGTGCATTCATTGGCGGCACCAATACAGCTGACCTAATAAACGGAGAAATGATTGCATCAATCGGTGACGTAGTCGTAGTTACCATCAATTATAGGGTTAATATCTTTGGCTTTTTGTATTCGGGAACTTCCGAAGCGCCCGGAAATGCCGGCCTTTGGGATCAGGTGTTAGCACTCGAATGGGTTCAACAAAACATCAACACTTTTGGTGGTAATCCCAATAAAGTCACTATATTTGGCGAAAGTTCCGGTGCTTTCAGTGTGTCTCTACATATCCTATCGCCGGTCAGTCGCCATCTGTTCCAAAACGCTATACTTATGTCGGGTTCAGCGCTCACTCATCTGTCCGGCGATGACCCAAAACAAGCCCTAAAACGATGGACACAATTGGCGAAAGAATTCAATTGTGATTTCGGTTTTGATATTTGCAATAAATCGGTTGAATGTTTGCGAAATATTAGTGCAAATGATTTGTTTACGAAATTCCTGAGTCATCGCGACTTCATTAGTGATTTTGTCGGTTTTGTTCCGCTTGTCGTTTACGGCAATCAGTTTCTGCCGATAAAACCGATTGAATCGCTTAAGAAATTTGATTTCAAACGTAATTTTAGTCTATTGTCCGGCTTTACCGACAATGAGGGCGCGCTTTTCGTTATGCTTAATGACCTTGCTAATTGGAATCCAATAAATCCAAGGCATATAACACTAACCGAGGGTTTCGACATGTTAAAAAATTATACTTTCCGTTTAAGAACCAATATACCGATTATTGCTGAAGACGTGAATGAAATATATTTGTCTCAAATACACGAAAATAACACAAATTTAATAAAACAACGGATCGGCGCCGCAATCGGCGACTTCTACCTCACGTGTCCGACAAATCTGTTTAATAAATACGTTTATAGCGCCGACACCGCAAACAACAAAGTATTTCAATATCTGTTTTCAGCCAATTCTAAAGCGACGCACATCTGGTGTCCGGAATCTATGGGCGCCTGTCATGGCTCTGATATTCATATGGCTTTCGGTCATCCGTTGCGATATCCGAACAAATCATCCGAAAACGAAAAGCTGTTTTCGAAGTCAATGATTAATACTTTAACATATTTTGCTAAAAATGAGTAAGTCTTTTGTGATTAAACCAAAGATCGAAAAAGAAAGATCGGGCAACAATCTCCTAATTTTGAAAATTTGGTATTTGTCTACCCTTATCATTCAGTCCAAGAAAATATACCCCCTACAACTTGCCGGGGGAGTAGGCGGCTTGCAAATTTTTTGAGTTTTAGGCAAAAATTAATAATATTTTTTAATTAGTGCTAAATTTGTTTTAATTTCAGTTAAATTAACGAAATTTAGTTTAATCTCGGTTTAAATTTGCAAAATTGAGTAAAATTTTATTATAAATATTTCGATTTTTCAAGGGCTTTAAAAATTCTTTCTCTGATTCCCCTAAATAGGCCGACATTCTCGATTCTTGGATGTATTTTGTTGTTGTTTTTTGTTGTTGTTAATTTTGATCATTTTAGTTATTGGTTTTATACTAGATAATTTTTATTTTATTTAGTAAACCACCTAGACAGGAAGACATAAAATGGCAGAGTTTCTACAAAATTAAGAATACGGAAGACATAGTTCAACCGTATTATCAGTTTTTATTAAATCCAAAACCTGACGGAAATTTTGGATTTAATTACAAAGACTTTGAATGCGAAAAGTTATGGAAACCTCATATTGAAAATCAATAAATTCAAATACTTTATTTTATTTATTATATTCAAACATTTATGAACTTTTTAAAATATTAATAACTTCTAAAATATTTTTATTTATTTAAATAAGCTTTATCATTTTATGTGTAAAATATGTACAATATTAATTATTTATATTAAACAATATATTTACAAGAATTGTTTTAATAATATAATTTATGTAGAAATAAATTAACTCTGTTTTTAAACACGTTTAACTTTTTATGTAGTAAAATGAAATAAACTTTAAAACATTTTAAAACTTTAATTGAATTAGCTTCTATTAACTTTCCTTTTGACTTCTCTCTTGTCTGCGTATTGATAGGTTATTTCGACTAAAATTACTCCAAAAATATATAAATTAAGTTAATTAAAAAATAATTTTCGAATGCTCATAGTTTACGAAGATATAATTAAAATCGTAACTTGCTCTTAAATAAGTTGTATTGTATTAGTTAAAGTCTGTGCACCGGAGAAGCGAACGTAGCCATGTTGTAATCTTGAGATTCTGAAAACAGAGATTTTTATAAGATTACAACATGGCTACGTTCTCTTCTCCGGTGCACGACTATTATAATAGATCCAATCCGATCGACAAAATTTTTAAATCCGATCCAAATTCGAAATTTTACCCGAAATCACAAATTACTTAAAAATTAAATTTTATATTAAAATACATAATTTAATAAATCAAATATTTATAAGTGTTATAAAGTGTTATGAATAATGTGTTAATTTAAACCATTTTAAAACATTTGATATGACTTTTAGCAAAACTCTAACTTCTTTGCTATTGTCTACTGAAAAGTTACTCAAATATAATAGCATTACAATACATATTATTAGCAAATGTATAAAGAGTTAAAAAAATTCTAATTATATGAGTCTAAATAAAACAAAATTTTCGGATGACTTTCGGATATTTTGGATACATAATTCAAATCTGATCCGACTTTTTTTAGATTAAATCCGATCCGTATCTAACCCGATTTGGGTCTCTAGTTAATATTATTATAAAAAATATTTGTTTAGAGTTTAAAAGTGTTTATTAAAATATAACTGTTTATTACACAAACATAAACAATGTTTACTTGAAATGTCTTAAACTGGCATGTAAATACTTTTAACATTACAATTTTGTTATCAGTGCAGAAATAATGCCTCGAAACAATTATGTTTTGCTATAATCCGATATGCTAAAATCGAGTTTATATTGCCTTAAATTTAAATATTATATTTCTACTTTATACAGAATATTACTTTTTGTATATTACAGCATTTCTACAATGCACGTTTATGTTTTGTATTTACTATTTCTTGCAATACATGCGCTTTGCAATGAAGACTGCATTTGCTTCACAGGCGATGAATATCTGAAATCCCATTTCAGTATTAGTTCAGAGATGCTGTAAAGCAATTGTAAAAGAATTCTTATATTATATAAAATGATATTTATTTTTGTTAAATTTAAAACAAATATATTTTTTAAAAAACATTTAATATTTAAAAATATATTTATTTAAAAAGTTAAAATTTTAACATGACTAAAACATAGTAGCTTATAAATATAAAATATACAAGATTAAAAAACAATTACAAAAGTTTAGTTTATAATAAGAAAAACACAAGTTTTAGTTTATTTATTATAAAAATAATAATAATGTAAAAATAAAATTCAATATATTTTAACATGTTTGTATTTTAAACAATGTTTGACTCAATTTTTGTAATTTTTGGTCTAAACTGTAAAAAAGTGCTTTTTGGGCATATATTCAGTGGTATTACATACGGAATATTCGGCATATTCTGGATTCACGTTATTATGACTATGAGTCTGAATGATAGCGCAATTCTAATACTATATAAAGTGTTTAACTCAATATTTTTTACTTCAAACATAATCGTGTTTACATTGATTAAGCTCAAATCAGCAAAAATATTTAAACTATCAAACAATTAAATAAATATCATCAAAAATATTTATTAATAAAAAACAGGAATTATTTGCAAACAATAATTGCTATAATAATAGCAATAGTCTTAACAATTCTAATTGAAATAATGGTCTTCAAAGACAGTCATTTGAATGAAGTGTTGAATGAATTCTCAATACAATTCACGGTTCGAATACAAGTGTCAATACTGTCGCTGTATGTGAACGCCTGGATCATTTTCATACATCTGATTTACTATGAGCTACGGCACAGGTATTATGTAATAATAAACGCATTTAATAAACAAATAAAATACAAGTTTTCAGTTCCGACCAAAAATGTCATACTTTCGACGCAAAGAATTGTCGGCAAAATAAGTCGCTTTCAATATAATCTTCAACAGAATATTGATTTTATCAAATATTTTATGTATATCAACACCGCGTCTTCATCGGCGATTATGTTGTGCTTGATACTTTCTCTGCCCGAATATAACCAGTTCTCATACCCAGCACTGGTAGTGTTTATTGTTTTGTTGAATCTTTGTACTATTTATACAAAGTGCTCGACACAGAAGATAGATTTGTTGGAAATTGAGCTAAAGTCTCGTTTGGATAAGTGGTTCCGAATTAAACGTGAAGATCGGATTGCAGTTGAGTTAGACGTTTTGAAGTATACAATCGATACGTTTAAGTTGAAAGTATAGCTCATTTTCTCTAAGAGACCAATTGTTTGTATGAAACTTGAAATATATTTATCAATCAATTGATCAGAGATTGTGAGGGGGTATCAGGCAAAAATTAACCTGATTTTGAAAATTAGCATTTATTTTCCTAGCATTTAGTCCGCGAAAATGTACCCCCTTCGGCGGCCGGCTAAGTTATTGGGGTTTTTGATTAAAATTTAAAAATTTTCTTAAATTGTTGCTAAATCAAGTTTAAATCTAGTTAGATTTGTTAACATTTATTCATAAATATATAAGTTTTTAGCGTTAAAATCCCTTTTCTGATATTTCCTTAGATTTTTGATTAAATTTGTTTTGGAAAAACCCCTTCCTTGATCCCCTAAATTGGCAGACTTTCTCAATCCCTTCAATTGATACGTCATTTTATATCAACTTTTTTATATACCTGTTGTTTGTTATAAATCTTTAGACATTAATCTTTATTTTGTCATAAATGTCTATTTTTCAAAATATAACTTTATTTTAAGCTATAAAATACATATAAAACAATACAATATATATTATTTTTATTTATTGTTTAATTTCTAAGTGAATATAAGAATAAATGGAAAAATATGAAAATAATAATAATAATAATAATAATAAGTGCTTCTATAATGAAATTTTTGTCTTTAATGATGTTTGACGAGACAAATAATGATGTGAATGGGTTTACTGCTAGTAAGGAATAAATATGGATAAAATATTTTCAAATTATTTATTAATGTCTTTTAATTATTATTTATTTACAAATTACAAAATATAATGAGTCAAATATCACTGAGTCAAATATTAATAAATTGAATATTACTACGTTGATTATATTAAATTTTATATAATCCAGTAATATTTGACTTAGTAAAATTTTTTAATTTTTAAATATATACTAGTTTTAAAATAGTTATGTTAATAATTAATTTGCAAATATTTTGTTTTTATTTATTTTTGGGTAGCAGTATATCCATTCACATTATTATTTTTTCGTCAAATTGGATTTTGTTAATTACAATAAAAACTCTAATGATAAAACATTTTAAGATTAAATTAAAAAAAATAAATACTAAACCATTTGTTTAATTTAAACATTAAACAAAATCTGTAAATAAATACTCTTTAAAATAAAGTCATTAAAAATATTTGATTATATTTAAGATATAATAAACAAAATTATTTTGTAATTAATATTTATATATTTTAAAAAAGATTTATGCTTGAAAGATTTAATATTTTATTTTCAGATATGAGTTAAAAAGTATATTTTAAGAAATTATTAAAATCAATATTAAGTTAAAAATAGACAAGTAATAAAAACCATTAAAGTTAACCGTAATATTTAATGCTAAGTTGCTGCTAGCATATTTTTATATTGTTTGGTTTTAAAAATATATTTTCAACATTATAAGTCAAAATAAAAAATAAAAAATAAATTACTTAAAATATTAAAAATAGTTCAAGAATAAAAAACTAAATTTCAAACATAAATAAAATTATATGTGTTATATGTAAAATGCAAGTATAATCAAATATTAAATTAAATTATATTAAAATCAAGTTTATCAATATATGTTTCATAATTATTGCTAAAACAATTTGACAAAATATTGATTAAAACTAAAAAATAACCTTATTAAGTTGTTTAAGTAATACTTAAAATTAAATTATTTTTGCGCAAATTAAAACTTAACTTGTCCTACCGATCTCTACAATATCACGTTTATAGTCATATATTTAAATTATATTTTTTCTAGTTGATTTAAAATTAACTCTAACTGATACATAGTAAAATTTGTTCTATTTTTTAAAATTAATTTTTTGGTAAAAATTATTTTTGAATAGAACTAGTTTAATTTCTAAAAATATAAAATTAACATGTGCAAAAATTTATATAAAACTGAAATTAATTAATAATAATTAACTTGACAAGAAAGTACTTAAAGCGCATATCAATCACGAATAATAATAAATTTAAACATTCTTATAATGAAATACAATACTAAAAAAAATAAATCAATATAAATCATTAAAATATAAAACATGACTGAACAGTTTTTGTTTTTTAATGCAACATGCATATACTTACGAGCATTGAAAGAGACTTATTATAGAAATTGCATTTTATTTGCTTTAACAATCTAAAAAACTAATTACTTATTTAACAAGTAATTTGAGTAATGTCAAGTGAAAAGATTAAATTTTTATTTTAATTAATGTAAACCAAGATTTAGTAATTCTTAAAAAATAAATTAAAAATTTATGTAAAGTTTTAATGCATTTAATTGACTTTAATTGAATAACGTAGATTCTTTTTAATTTATTTTTTAATACTATTAAAACTTTGATTTGCATTATATTTTTATATTTAAAACATATATATTTTTAAATTAAACTTGTTAGCGTTTAAATTTTAATATTTTTTATATAAATATGCACATAATTAAATATAATTATTTTGACAGTTTAAATTAAATTTGTTTATTACAAATTATTTTTAAAGTATTATTAATTTATTTTATAAATTAATTTTAAACTTAAGATAATAAATTAAAAAATAATATTTAAAATATAACAAGTAAGAATTAGAAACACAACTGTCTAAAATATTTAAAGCATTTTCTACAATAACATGCACACAAAAAACCTAAGACAAATTAATTAATAAAAATAAAGTAATGTTTTATAAAATAAACAGTTTAACTTTACCCACAAATCTACTAAAATAAAAATCATAATTAATTCAATTTGTCGTAAATTCCTCAGACAAGTTGATTAAATAAAATAAATTATAGAGAGCAAGTTAAATAAATTAAATAAATGTAAATAACTAAATTAAATATTAATAGTCAATATTTTTAAGAATTAATTAAGTCATTTCAAAAAAATATTTGCTACATAAATAAAATTTTGCTTTTATTTTATATTTAATTAAAAAATTTAGCATCAAGTTAATTTTTTTATCATTTTAATACTGTATAATAAATATATCAATCTTTTAGTACATCGAATGCAATCACTTTCTCGGCTAATGTTAATTCCAAGTTATCTAATGACTAAATAAACTCAAATCTAATTGTATATCAATTATTGATTTGAAATGTTTCGCAGACTCTACAGAAGCTGTTAAGCGAAAGGTTACAAAAATTTTGCTATTAAATAAAAATATGTTGATTTTAACGATAAAATAGCTTGTATCTTTTTAATACTCAATTTATTGATAGGATAGAAATAAAATGTGCAGGTTAATCTATTTATAATTTTGTTATATAGCGAAAGTTTTGTAATCTTTCGCTTTACAGCTTCTGTACAGAAAAATACGATTAATTTCGAGTAAAAACATAATTCGAGTCTAAAGTGAGTCTAATATTACGTCATTAAAAAACAAACAAAAACTGAATATCAGTTTGGATTGAGTTTGCAGTGAAAGCAAAATATTAAACAAAACAAAAATTATAAAAACCATTAATTAAGACAACAATCAGATTATGGCCGACAATGACGACGAGATGATGAATATGGAAGCGATTGAGTTCTTCAGATCACTCATTGATTTCAAGAATCAGGAGAATAGGTCAACACATCCGTCGAATTTTGCGGTAAATATCAAACAATTTGCAAAACTATCGGTAATTAAAAACAAAAATAATAAAATCCATTTCCGAACCGACTGTCCCTTCGGTGCCGTTCGTCCACTTTAGGGCCACATCGGCCGCCATATGCGACCAGAGCTGAAGAAATGGTTTTTACGACATTATCCCGAAAACGCAGATATCGTTAACTTCTTCCACAAAAACGACCGAAACTTCTTCTATGACTGCATTTCGGGTGATGTCAGTGTCCGCCGGCATCGGCAACGGTTTGTCACTCCGGGCCGTCTCCGAGTACTCGTCTATCTGTGCGCCCGACCCGACGCCCAGTTGGCCGATGTGTCCGCAAATGTATCCGAAGTCGAGTTCTTTCTATTGATATTCAAACACTTCGTCAATAGCTATGAACTGAACAAAACGGTTGAGCTGTTTGCCGGACAACTGTCCCGAGTGTTCGGCCACTGGCGGTTTGAACGTCTGTTTCGAAAGCTCTGTTCGATTGTCGCAAATCCGACGACGAATGCACTCAAGTTTGAGACCGATTTGTTGGCCTATCTGTCGGTCCACTACTCGTCGGTGTTTGCGGTCGACAAACGCCGCAAATCCGTACGACTCGAGCAGCGAGTAATCGAAGCGCCGCTAAAACGGGTTTCGAAACAACTCGACGATCAGGTGTATCCGCTGTTCATGCATTTGGTCCGCAAATACCTGTCCGTTAAGGGCCCGACAGATGTCGATCAACTCATTGATGCGATCGATCAAAGACACGGCTTTATAGTCGAACACATCTTCAAACAGAGCCAGAGCTCCGATGACTTCCATCTCTTGGACTTTGTTCTCTCGTTTCCCGAAGTATTCACTTATACCAGAGCTGTCGCACCCGATGACTATGTTTTGCGCATAATTGGCGTTAACTCTGCGTATAATGTGTCGAAAGCGGCCGAAAGTGTGTCGAATGTTTCGAATGAGTGTTCGGTTTCGATGTCAACGACAACTACATCTGAAGAGCGGTTCGATATCTCCGATGAGATCTATTACGACAGCGAAGAAGATCTGATTGGTCAGCAATTGGTGGTTGAAATCGAGGCAAAGGAGAACTCGATTAGGAATTCAATCGATGAAAGTCCGAGTGATTTGTCGAACAATTCATTCGCCAATACATCGATCACTACTAAACCAAAAGTGATCGACAGTTGTGTCGATAGAGAGGATAACCGAAGTTCGGACACGGATTGGGAACAACAGGTGATTATATATGCGCACAAACCCTGGAATATGGAGTCGAAGATCCGTTTATTGGCCGAAATGGTACGTAATTTGAAGTTAGAATTCGACAGACACTTACTGCCCAGGAATCCAAACAATTAATGTCAAGTGTTTGTTCACTTATACCGGTGCTAATCAATGTCAGAATAGTTTAAAATTTATAGCAATTATGTAATTATTATTGAATTTGGACTTAAATTTATTTCTGTATTAATTATTTTATTCATAAAACAGTTAAAAGTTTTTTTTGATTTGGATTTCAATTTAATATTTATTATTTTCGAATTTTTGTCTTACATTTTCTCTTATATTATCATTTGTTTTGTGTTTTATTTGTTTGAATTTTTAGTAATTAATTCTTAGATACTATTCGTAATAGACTTCAAGTTTTAGTGTTTCTTATAATTAATATTTATATTGAATTAAATATAAAACTCATTTATTGTGAACATTATTTAGAATTTAGTTAAATTTCAAATGCAATCAATGTTTGAATTAACTCAATTTAATTGAATTGATGTAAAACAACTATTTATAACTATGTATTAAATTTGACTCTGGTCATATTTTTAAAAAATAAAAATAAAAATAACATTTTCAAGTTAATATTCAGATGATATATTTATCGTATTATTATCTTGCTTAAATTTTTTTTTCTAGCTTTTATATATCGTACAATTTATTAAATAATATTTAAACTTATATATATAATAAAACAATTTAATTGAATTAAGTTAAAACATAGATTTTCTACTTTAATTTGAATTTAGCAAATATGTTTTGCACTTAATTAACATTTTGAAATACAGTAACATATATATTATTAATAAGTTCGAATAAATTAATATTGACTTGAAATTTAGCATGGTATTTAATTTTTTTTGTATTAAATATACAATTAAAATTAATTATATTTCAAAATTATTATTAAAACCTATAATTAAACATTCAAAGTTGTATCTCGTAACAAACAAAATATATTTTAAACAGTATTTATCAAAATTTAAAATTATATATAAAATAAATTAAAATAATATCTAAAATTTTATTTGATTTAACTTAAATTATTTTAATATAGTAAAAATTAAGTAGCCAGTTCAGAGCCAGACTTGATTTGTAAAATAGTACAAGACAGGCACGACATACATCTCAGTTTTTACCTTAAAATTGATTTAAGTTAAAGTTATTATTAAAACTTTTGGTTATTATTTTAAAATACTTTTGACAACTAGACAGTAGACTAAAGGACTAACCGGTGATAATATATTCTAAGCACCGGCACTGACATCAAATGTGTTAACTCTATTGGAATCGCCACCAAAAGTCATGGATCCACTCTATTGCCAATACCTGATCCCAAATACAGACATTTCCGGGCGTTTCGAGAGTTCTCAAACACAAAAATCCAAAAAAACATTTAATCTGTAATTAAATGCAATTATAACTAATTCTTAAATCGTGCCAATTATTTCATCTTTTATTACGTCAACTATAAACTCATCCATAAAGTGCTAAACCATAACCGCTTTGTGGGTTTGGGTTATATTCTGTGCCAATATTGTTCCAATACAGACAGTCTTCACTAAATATATGGTTAGATCTTTGGCGCAAGCCCTTTTGATCCAATCCTATTACCCGATAGGACGCGCTTTTTATTATTGTTGTGTTTTTATACATTTGGTATTTGTGAAAAACGGGTCGTTTGAGCTGTAGTTTACCCAAAGATGTCTTCGCATAAGGTATGTCTAAAAAGTATTTTATTTTAAAATTTTTCCAAATGGGTATAGATTTTTAATTAAATTTATTTTAAACATTTAATTAATTTTATTTATTATAATTACAAACCAATTTTGCTGAAATCAGTAGCATGGTAGAGTACATGTTTGCCAGTAAACAAGTTAATATCAAGATTAAACTTAAACTTTGAATAACAAACATATATTATCATACAATAAAATGATTTTTTAGTGAATAAATATTAATTTAGTAATTAAATAATTTTTTATTAAGATATAAAAATATCAAATAATTAATTATATGTTTTAGATTTCTTAATAGATTTTATTGAATTAAAATTTTTTAAATATTTTATTTTATTTTTTGCTTATGTAATGTAATTTGATATCATGTAAGTATTTGCAAAAATTTTATTTTAAATTACGTCATTAATTATATTAAATAAAAAGCACAAAATTAATAATTTAACAGGATCATTTTATTGCATATTAATTAACTCGGGAAGGTCCCTCAGCATAAAACTGTTTTCTAAATTTTTTTGTTTTAATCAAAACATTAAATTTTAATTATTACATAACCAGTTCTTATATCGGCAAATGAGCAAGTTAAGTTAATTAAATAATTAGTTTACTAAATCCGTTTACCGAGATTTTATTGCAATTTAATATCAATATTTTAATTATTTTTGTAATAATTATTTACAAAAACGTTTATATTTGAATCTTCTTAAACTTTAATAATACGATAATAAATGCAAACTATTTGTTAAATAAAGTTTATATTTATCTGATTTTTATTTTAAA
>JAQFXP010003224.1:0-13018 GCA_034693685.1 Belba bartosi | reverse complement strand
GAGACTTTTTATTATAACCAACGCTTCAATCAAAGACTTTACGGAATTGAACCAAAACACCGATGTTTTGCCGAACAAAGGATTATTAGCGATGTCTTACCGACGAGAATATTGAGCGGAAAAGTAATTCCCAAAAAGAATATTCAACAGTTTACTGAAGATGGAGTCGTATTTATTGGTATTTTTTAAATATAACTTTCAATTTATACTATTTTATATCAAATTATATTAACTATATTCAGACGATAAAAGAGTAACTAAATGTGATTTAGTTGTTATGGCAACCGGTTATCACTTCATGTTTCCGATGATTGACAATAGTTTAATAGAAGACAAAGAAAAGGTAACATTGAACTTATATAAACAAATGTTTCCTGAGCACCTGGGTCACTGGAGTTTTGCACTGATAGGCGCCATTCAGCCAAACGGAGTTTTATTTCCGATATTTGAAATGCAGTCGCGATTCTATGCAATGCTAATGAGCGGCAAATGTCAGTTCCCGACACACGACCAGATTGTTGCCGATATAGCTCTGGCCAATCAAAAACGGGATCAAATTATTCACTGTTCGCCCCGATATTTATTTGGCATCGATTGGATCAGTTATATGGACGACATCGCAGACATGATTGGCGTTAAACCGAATTTCCGAAATTATTTACTCTCAGATCCGATACTATTCATAAAATTGCTTTTTGGGCCAACCCTTTCATATCAATACCGACTTTCGGGTCCACATTCGTGGTCGGGTGCGAGAGATGCACTAATTCAGTCGGACTATAGGGTTAAGTATGCACTCAATCCAAGTGAAGCCAAGACTTCGAATTGTTTTTGTTTTAATCTAAACTTTTACAGAATATTCTTTTTAATTGTTTTGTTTTGCATTGTTTTTACTATTTTCAAGATTTTTAATTAAATGATTTTTATTACTGAAGTTCTATACAAATAAACTCTAAATAACATAAATATATAATTGGGGTATGAGTTAAATAAAGGAATAAAAATTATTTTCAAATTTGTATTTAGCATGTTTATTATAAATTAATCTAATCTAAATTTATTATTAGTATTATATTATTAATATTTAAGGAAAAAGATTGATTTGTAATTTTGTTTTTAAAAAATTGATCGAAATTTATGTTTTAATAATAAAATTAATGATCTGTGACCCAGTTAAAAAGTTTGTATGTTTATTTTTTATTTAGTTTAACAAAATTATGATTTAAATTTAAACAAAAGCAATTAAGGTTTAAATACTGTATATTTTAACAATACAAGCTTATTAAATAAACTTATTAATTAACTTTTATAATTAATGTTTATTTTAAAAATGACATTCTATAAATATACATACAAAATATTTATATGCAGTTGTCGCATTAAACATCTTTTTCGTTTTTTTTAAATTTTAGTGCAAATGATAAAAACATGAAAATTGTTTTAAAAATATAAAATCCTGGTAATCATCTTTTAATAAAATATTTTAAAAATTTCAACAAAGCATAGAATTTTAACATATTAAAAACTACATAGCAAATTATGTAAGCTAAAGGCTATGTCAGAACTTCATAAAATATGTTTATTTTTAAAAAATAATTTTAATCATATAATATAATAGTAGAATTTGCAAAAAATATTTTTTTAACTTTACTATTTAAGGAGTTATAAAAGTTTAAAAAATACAATATCTTCTTACAGTTAATAAATTTCAAACTTATATTACAAACTAAATTAGATATTTTAATTATGTTTTACTATTACATACATATATTAAAGACGAATTAATACTTTGATAAAAACAATTTTCCTGTAAACCCAAGTACAAGTTTATTGTTTTAGATGAACACATCTTATAAATGAACCCCACTTTGTATCTGAGTACTTTTTGTTATCATTATGTAAATCATGTTTATATTTTTCAAACATCATTTTTCGTCACAAAAAAATTGTTTATATGAACATTTTATTGCATTATTAATTCTACTTCAATATAAGTATGTGTTAGAAAATAATAACTAAAATATTTCATTTAGTTTGTCTGTAATTTAAGTTTGAAGTTTGAAAACAAAATGCAACCTAGTGCATTATTGTTAAAATGAATAATTTTTATGTAAACTGTTATTGAATAGATAACATATCATTGTGAGAATATTATTATTAAATTTTGTAATTAAAAATATTAAGTTCCGACATAACCTTTTTAAAAATGTTTATATTAAAAAATAATTAAGCATGTGCAGTTTTAGTTTTTTTTAATTCTGATATTAAAGAGTAGTGAAGAGTCGTTAGTAAAGAGTAAAAGTAAAGACAATTTGAAACCAAATCAGAATTCTTAAGAAAACAATAAAACTAATTAATAGCTTATAATCAGTTCATTAAAACTTTTAATTAACTTCACAAATGTTAAAAATATTAAAACAATTTGATTAAAAATTACAAATTAAATATTAATCAGTTTTTAGTATTTATTATTTTTTATGTAATACTTCAAATAATTTAATTTTTGTAAAATTTTTTAGTAAAGTTAATTAGAACGTTTCTGTAGCTGTAACCTGGCCAATTTCTGGAATAATTCTTTAATAAGTTTTGGGTTTTTTTGTTCTTCAATATTAAAGATTCGGTGCTTTTAATAAAAAAAATTGAAAATTAAAAATAATTTTAAAATTATATAAAATATATTACTTTTTAAAAGACTAAAATCTGTCCGCAATCAAAAAGTCGGTATATTTTTGGCCCCAATTTGTTCTAAGAGACCATTAGTGCGATTACGACATCAGTTAGTCTTATGTCTTGATTAGAGTCAAAGTTCTGGAAATACTTCCGTTCGTAGAGTCTGATCACAACCTCTCGTTAACTCTGGTCTTCGGCGTTGGCCTCGGGTTTAGTGATACGACAAAAGTATAATTGATTAGTGTATCCGCCGCTGACTGGGGGACGGCGAAGGTATCAAGCCAAATTTATATATATTTATCTATTAAACAAGACTGAACAGTATGACCTTAATACATTTTCGAGAGAAGATTGTTAAAATTTTATTAGCTAGTTCAGAGCAGACGTTTCTCTCGCTACTATAATAAGAGCTCAATCTAGACTCGCTAGTATAATAAAGATTCTAAATTTTAATTAGAAAAGAATTAGTAATTTTTCTTCCTGTTGTACATAAAAAAAATAATTTTTTCTCGCTATTATAATAAAGACTAAAAAATTTTCCCTTTGTAAATAAAAAATTTCCCGCTATTAATAAAAGAACTCACTCTATTCTCGCTATTATAATAAAGACTAAAAAATTTTTTCTTTGTAAATAAAAAGATTTAAATTTTCCCTGCTATTAATAAAAGAACTCAAATTCCCATACTATTAATAAAAGATTTTTTACTGACCTCTCGTTATTAATAAAAAGGCTCACTCTTTTCTCGTTATTATAATAAAACTAAAAAAATTTTCCCGTTATTATAATAAAGCTAAGAAATTTCCCCGCTATTATAATAAAACTTTAAATTTAGAAAATTTTTTCTCTGCTATAATAATAAACGATTCACCAAAACTTTAAACCTAAATTTTTTTCTCCGCTACTATAATAAGCAATTTACTCAGCGGGGAAGGGGGTGGGGTGGGGGAGGGGGACAACATGGTGAAACTATATATACAATTTCTCCGAAAATGTATTAAAAACGAATATCTTTGAAAATGTAGTTTTGCAAACAGACATTACAATTACAATTAGTGCATGCTCATATACAGTATAGAATTTATTGTTTTTTTGTTGTTGAATAAATTAAAATTAAAATCAAATAATTATTCTTTAGATTACAATTTAAAAAGATTTCGTTTCCGTTTAATAAAGATTTTGAGTTAAATTCAAAATTAAGGCAAAACTATAAAAATAAGTTTTGAAAACAAATTAAAATGAGATTTATTTCTGCAATGAGTTTGTGTTTCGGTATTTATTTCAATCAAATAATCGGTAAAATATAATTCAAAGTAAATTTAAATCAATAAATATCTCTTCTCTTAGTGATCAGCGGAAGTCCTGAAATAAAAGATTTTTGCGAAGAGTTTTCAAGAAATGACTTTAAGATTTCGTTTTTATTTAGTTATAATACAATTTATTTGAGCTATAATTTTGTATTCATTGGTGACATATATTGGCAATTTGTGTTCACTGACAATAAGGACAATAAAACAACAGTTAGTTTGTCGTCGAAAATGAAGACATCAGACGAATGGTTCGGAAATATAAGCCGACATTCGATGGCTTTCTGTATTCGCAGAGATGACAATCAATGCACAACTGGTCTCTTAAGAGTCGGTTTAGTTTTAATAAAATCTTATTTTAAACCAAAACTTTCATAATTTTTAAATACAATTCATTTAATCATAATTTGTATAAAATATCAATTTAATGAACAGTCGGACCAAAACCAAATTGATTGGAATGACTTGTATTGGATTAATCCGCCTTATCATACCAGACTAAATACAACATCAATTGATCTAAAGTTGAGTCCAATCACTGCATTTGTTCCACCAGTCGTACAAAACAGCGACCGATTCGTCGTTTTCTACGTTCAGTCGCCGACTCCTCAATACGAGATATTTGTATTCGACGACCAGTTTGTGGCCAAAGGAGGCAATCAATGGCAAAACAATTATACCGGCGATGCAAACAAAGTCCGACCAACGGCTCTCCTGGATCTGAAACCAAAGCCGAAAGTGCTGTCAATACTTCCGAAACACTCAACAAATGACAACAATTCAGAACTAATTATAGTTTTCGGCGACAACAGAGACATCACTTATTGCGTAACAGATTCCCAAATATTGAGCGATTTGGTCGGTATTAGTCAGAGTTTGGAATAGTTTTGATGTTTTTTATTACAATTCAATAATTAATTTAATTGATTGTCTTTTTTAGTGTAAATCAAATCTAAAGGTATTTCTAAATTGCAGTCAATATGATTTGCCGAAGACAACACTCGAGACAACACCTGAGACAACACCTGAGACAACACCGGAGACAACAACGAACACAACACTTGAACCTAAAGATTCAAATACTCTAATATTGGTTTTGATTATCTTCTTTATTATCGCGATTTTGTCAATTATTTTGGCTATCGTTTGGTTTCTATACTTTTATAGTAAGTATAGAATAGTTTTTGATTTAATCGATATTTAAATTAATATTTACCGAAAAGGCGCCAAAAAGTCAGTCACCGCTAAACCAACTCAAAGATTGGTGCCATTGGTCGCTGAGTCAACGATCAGAACTAAGTCATCGACTCAAGTGTTGGAGCCATTGATTGCTGAGTCAACGATGAGATCCAATATTGAGGCAAAAGACAAACCATTGTCTTCGAGTCCACATAAGCCGTAAAAGACAAAGCATTAAAATTCAATTTTCTATATATTATTATTATTAAACTTATTATTATTTAATTAATATAAAAATAAATAAAATTATATAATTGGGGTATAAGTTAGTAAAGAAATTAAAATAATTTTTAAAACTGTATTTAGCATGTCAGTATTAGTATAGTAATTTATTAGTATTTAGCATGTTAGTATAAATCAATCTAATTTAAATTTAATTATTAATGTAAAGATTTTATTATTAGTATTAAATTATTTAATAAATTTATGATTTTATAAAAATTGATTATGTTTAAATGTTAATTATTATTTAAATAGTTAAAATGTTTATTATTTTTTATTTAGCTCAACAAAATTATGATTTAAATTTAAACAAGAGCATTTAGAATATAGATATATTTTAACAATAAAAACTCGCTGCAATAACTATCATTCTTGTTTTTTATTTAATTTTTACAAAATTAAAATTCAGATAAAAACATAAAAATTGTTTTAGAAACAAGAAATTATGGTAATTAACATTTTAAAAATTTAACTAAACATACATTTTTAACATGGTAAAAACTATACAAGAAATTATGCAAGTTAAATTAATAAGCCAAAAAAATACTAATAATAAAAATGAAATTAAAATTATAAAATTAATATTTATTACAATTATTATTATATTGTTATTTTGCAATAATTTTTATTTTTATTAATGTTTTATGTAATTAGTTTTAAAATTATGATTAATAATAATTTATAAAATTAATTATAAATGATTTTTTAATATTTCAAAACAATCAAGAATACTTATATCATATAAGTTTTTATGTGTTTCTAATAAAATAAATTTAAATATGTGATAATTGTTAAACCTATTTAGTTGTTAATAATTTAATTATCATTTTGTTAACCAATAACACAAATTCGATTATCATATCAGAGATAGGCACGCTCGTTTTTTTAAAGTGGACAAACTTAAAATTCAGTATTTATCTAGATATTGTAAATAAAATATTAACATTTAAGTGTTAAAATGTAATATGTTTATTTATAAAAATTACTAGTTAATATTTTATATAAATTTGATTAAACTATATTTATTAAATTGCTATCAAATAAACTTAAGTAGTGAATATTATTAATTTATTATTATTAACATGTTTATAATAAAAGAAAATGTCTAATTTATTAATAAAACAACGAAAATTAATCTGTTTAATCTTAATTACAGTAATTTTTAACAATAACAATTTTTATGTATAAACAATTATATATAAACGCGCAAGTTGCAATTTTTGTTTAATTTTAACAAATATAACAAATTTTAAACTCAATTATTGTTTAGTCTTTGAATTTTATATTAAATATTAATAGAAATTTGGTTTAAGTTTTAAGATATTTAAGAAATAAAAATTAATATTATTTTTGGTTTTATATAAGAATTCTTAATTCAGTTAATAAATAAATGTTTAAAAATGAATGAATCGAATGACACGTTATCTTATTTATTCGTCTTAACTCAAACTTCCGTTATTTCTAAGCAAAAAACATATAATAACAATGAAAAAAGTTAAAAATCTAAATAAACATTAAAGTAATTACAAAAAGTATTAATAAATTTCATATTTTCAGACATAAAGACAATAATCGGAGAGTCTATATGGGAATCAATTCTTTTGTTTATATTCCTATTAATAGTAATCGCATTCATCGTTGGAATACTTGCTATGATTTTAATGCAAAACCAAAATCATAACCAAAACGAGTCGTTAGTGAAGAGTAAAAGTAAAGACAATTCGAAACCGAATCAGAATTCTTAAGAAAACACTCACTTCTGTCGACAATAAAACTGATTAATAGCTTATAATCAGTTCATTAAAACTTTTATTTAATATTAACTTCACAAATGTTAAAAATATTAAAACAATTTGATTAAAAATTACAAATAAAAAATAAAATATTAATCAGTTTTTAATATTTATTGTTTTTATATAATACTTCAAATAATGTTATTTTAAAAAATTTACCTGAACACATTTTGTTCAATAAACTTTTTCTTCCAATGCATATAATTTTTGTAAAAATTTTCAGTAAATTCCTGCAAATAATATAAAAGCATAATTAAAGTAACAAGTTATAATCAGAGAATTTGATTTTTGATCAAAATATAAATATCCTCACAATTATACCCTGGAGATTAACCTAAATTAAAATCAGAGTTAAATACTTTTACTTGATAATTGTAAGTTAATATATTTTACAAATTTCTAAAACTTAATCTTGCAATCTTTAAACTTAAAATAAGTATAAATTAAAAGTAACTTTTTTAAAAGTATAATAATGTGTATTATTATTATTGTTTATTGTAAATCATAAATTGTATTAGTAGTTACAGGTATATAATGTAGATTACATATTATTTGTTATATTAAAAATTATGCTTAACATTTTATTAATGTACATAATTACAATTATAAAAGTTAATTTCTACAATTTAAAATAGTTGCTAATTTCTTACCTGTTGATTTGTTGTTTATAAAGCCAAAGTTAAAATCAAATTCAAATGTTATTTTAGCATGCTGAATATCTACAGTAATTAAGGTGTTAGAGTATTTTTAAAAAAACATTTTTAACACTGAAAATAAACTAACTATTATATAAATAGCTACCTACCAAGCACAATTATTTATTTTATCGATGGATTTAAACAAAAAATTTATTTAACGTAAAACATATTTTTTTTAATCTGTATTCAATTTACTGTTGTTTTAATTGTAGATATATTTTAAATAATTATTTTGTTTGACATTTGTATTGATTAAAAATATTAATAAAAACAAATTTTTTAAAACAAAATTGAGCTCAATTTTAACTATGTAATATATTAATATATTGCGCTCCAAATACTAAACATTAAAAAATAATTAAAAACTTTTAGTTCAAATGAAAAACTTTTTAAATAAAAAAAACTAAAAAATGAGTTTAAGACTGAGTTTGCAATTAATAACAGTTTCAATAATAACTCTACAAAAAGAGTCAAAACACCAATTGATTGCCAATAGAACTAAATGGTATAACAGTTATGACTACATTATTGTCGGCGCCGGCTCTGCCGGTGCTGTCGTCGCCAATCGGTTGGCTGAAAACCCAAACATAAGAGTATTACTTCTGGAGGCCGGGAAAGCCCAGAGTGTAGTGACAGACATACCCGGGATATCATTGCAACTAATCAACAGTGAATTTGATTGGAATTACACAACAATTAAACAAAACAATTATGGCTTAGCTTTGAATGGATTAGTAAGTGAGCCGAGGGGTCGAGTGATCGGCGGAACGTCGACTATTAATTACATGAATTACAACAGAGGGAACAGAAGAGTGTTCGACGATTGGGCGCAGACTTACGGCGCTAAGGGTTGGAGTTATGACGAAGTTTTGCCGTATTTTAAAAAATTTGAAAATAATTTGGATTTAGATATTGTTCGACAAAACACACCATTTCATGGAACAGGAGGACCGGTCGGTGTGTCGACTGATCCGAATCCACAGCCAATACTGATTAACAGTTTGCGTGCATTCAATGAATTGGGTTTGGGTTTAGTCGATATAAACGGCTCTAAACAGACGGGAACTACGCTTTTACAGCTGTTTGTCGATAAGAATGGCATTCGATCGAGTGCTGCGAACGCATACATAGATCCGAATCCATATCCGAATAATTTGCATATTTTGTCGAAAGCTTTTGTGATTAATATTTTGTTTAAAAAAACCAATTCTTGTTTGAAAGCAATTGGCGTTCAGTTCATCAAAAATAATAAGTTATTTGAAGTAATGGCCGACAAAGAAGTGGTCGTTTCAGCCGGTAATTCATTTTTTGAATAATTCTTATTTGTATAGAATAGTGGCAAGACAAAATTTTATTTTGATATTTTAATTTAATTTAGAACTATCATAATAATAAAACTGTTTATTATTTTAAAATATTATGTTAATTTGTTTTTTAATAATCCAGGATAAATAATGTTTGCTATATTTCTAATTATTATTTATTAATTATTTAGATTAATCCAAATTAACTAAAATTCAATAGCTATTTAAAAATTTTTAAAAACTGTAATCAAGTAAAT
The DNA here is from genome assembly GCA_034693685.1 of Belba bartosi. Lineage (NCBI taxonomy): Eukaryota > Metazoa > Arthropoda > Arachnida > Sarcoptiformes > Damaeidae > Belba > Belba bartosi. Next base: position 3,530 of record JAQFXP010003224.1, on the reverse strand, counting down.
ATTTATTTTTTAGGTATTTATAAACAAATTAATTCTTTTAGTAATAACTATCAGTGAATACAAACGAAAAACTCATTTCTATATCATTATACCGGTTAATATATGATCTAGCTTATTATTATTACCACTATAATGATCTTTATTTATAAGATAAGTAATTTAAAAATTAATTAAAGGTTATATTATTATATATATATTTAAAAATTAAACTTGTATAGTATTATCTTTATATAGAAAACTATAGTTAACAGATTTGGCCAAAAATCATCAAAAAAGAAATCACTAATTCATTGAGTCATTCAATAGTTAATGAGTTTCTATGAATGATTCGATTCACTGATAGAATATTTTTTTAATTTTAGAAATATTTTTTATTTATTAAAAGTTATTTTTATATATTGACAAAAAACAATTTAATATTTATTGCAATAAAAAAAATTAAAATAAGTCTTGTTAAATTAAATCTTTAACAGATATAAAAAAGTTAATTAACCTAGTTCACTGTTATAATTATCTATAAATAGCTAATAATTTATTCAAGTAAATTTGTGCTAAATTTAATTTAATAGTTGTATAACATTTAAACATTAATTAAATAATTAAATATTTAAAATTAAATTTTAATAATTATAAAGTTTGACAAAGTTAAGCTTGCTAAGTCTATTTAAATTGAACAAAAGCTACTTAAAAACAAATACTTAAAAAATTGCCACAAAACAAACATATATTAATTTTTACATTACATACTATTTAAACATTAATTTAATTCACATTTGAATATTTTTTAATTGTAAATAATTAAATAACAATTATTCTCAAACTTTAACCTTTAGGTGCATTCAATTCACCGCAACTTTTAATGCTATCCGGAATCGGACCGAAAGAACATTTGAGAAAATTTAATATCAAAGTGTTGGCCGACTTACCGGTCGGGGATCACCTCCAGGACCACCCAATTGTTCGAAACTTAATTACAATAATAAAACCAAATGTTTTGGTCAACGAATTGCCGCAATTTAATGTCCAACAGCTCTACCGACTATATGTCAATAAATCCGGTCCTTTAGCTCGAGATGGAAGTGGTATTACATACTTGAGTACAAATATGAATCCAATTAAGGATTGGCCAAATGTTATGCTTTTGTTCAGTTATTCTTCTATTAGTTCCACAATTGGTTCGACGTTTAAAAACAAAACGAATGAATGGATTAATTATTTTAAGCCATACTTTGGATCAAATGCGTTAGTCTTAGGTCCAAGTGTTGGCAATGTTAGAAGTTTTGGTTCCGTTAGACTTACTTCGGATAATCCATTTGATTATCCATTAATTGATCCAAAATTTTTGTCGGATCCACAAGACTTGGATGATATGGTGGAAGTAATGAAGTTTGCATACTACTACCTAGCTAAAACTTCAATTTCCAATTACGTTCAGCTAATTCCCGGTCCAATACCCGGCTGTGAGTTGTGTCCGAACCGACATATCTATGATTGCGATCAATACATTCGATGCCATATCAGCCAAACGGGTGATTCGCTCTACCATCCGGTCGGCACATGTCGTATGGGATCTATCGATCGCTCGGATGTCGTCGTCGATGAGAGGCTGAAAGTGAAGAATGTTTGCGGACTTCGTGTATGCGATGCCTCTGTTATGCCTAACATTCCAAACGCCAACACAAATGCGGCCACAATTATGATCGGAGAAAAGTGTTCGGATCTGATTAAACGGGATTATAGTTTGCATTAGTTTATTAAACGTGACTTGCACGTTAGTCGACGTATTTTAATTTTTATGTACAGTCTGTTTGTTAAAAGTAATCTAAAATATATTCTGTACAGTATTTTAAAACAATTTATTAATATTAATATCTAATAATACTGATATAAACTATATAATTATAGTTATAACTTATAAGTATAACATTTATATATATTATATTTAAATTAAATTGATGAGAATGTTTTTAATTTGTAAATAAATTGTTTTAAAATACAGAATATTTTTTAAAGTAAATAATAATTATTTCTATATTTATTTATTGTAAGTACATTCAAATATTTATATTGTTTATGTATTAATAATATTTTATTTGATTTAATGGGATTAGTTTTTTTTATATATATAATTATTATTTAAATGTTTTAAAAAATTTCAAAATCTATTTTATTTAATGAGGGATTAATAAATAACACAAGCAAAAATCTGTAACATGTATAAAACCGTTTTAAAAGTTAACTAATTCAATTAAATCAGGATTACATAAAGATGTTTTATCAAATTACAAAATAAAAATTATTGCAATAATAAAATAATTAAAAAGAATAATATGTTAAAATGCTTTTAAAACATATTAATTACATTTTTAACCAGGAATCGTAAAGGGGGGGATCAGGCAAAAAAATCCCCCTGATTTTAAAATTTTGGTTTTACCCCCCCCCCCCCCTAGCATTTGATCCGCGAATAGGTACCCCTTTGACTTTTTGCAGGCAGCCAAAGGCGGCCGGCAAATTTTTTAAATTTTTTGATCAAAATTAGGAATTTTTTATAAATTGGTGCTAAATATGCTATACTGTATATTAATATTAATACAATATTTTGTTATATATATAAACAAACACATTAATGTTTTACAAACTGTAATTAATTAAATATGCAACTTTTAAATAGATATAAATAAATTTATTCATATATTCATAGCAGTCAGTGCATACAAATAACTCATTTCCACTCATTATACCGGTTTTATGAGCTAGCTCATTAATAACTACAATCTGGTGGCGAACATTGGATGTAAGTGGATTGGACATCCAAATTGGACTGTTGAGTCATTCGCAGTGTATGAGTTGCTCTGAATGATTCGATTCACTGATTATTTTTTAAATTAATATTTTCTATTTATTTATTTGGTTATTCTTTTTCAACTAACATTAAAAACTGTTTTTTATTATTATTTATCTACGTATATTTAACTATTTAACTTAGGTACTATTTGAATTTATCGTTTAACTTTATTCAAATATATATCCAAGTCTGATTAAAGTCTAAATCTAAATATCTATTCGAACAAGTTGTTACACGTTTAAATAATTTAAGAAAACTAAAACTTTGTTATTTTAATTTTTACTAAATAAACTGAACATAAATTTAAATTTTTATTTTTATAATTCATATTAATATATCAAATAATTTTAACAATCAAAGTTTTAACAAAATAGAAGATAATAAGTTATAGATTTATAAAAATAATTGTTTTCATTATTACTAAAATTTATAAACTATAGAATCAACTCTAAAGCCACGAATTCTAATTATAAATAATATAAAATTTTAGCCCGGTACTGTAACCTAGTCGTTGTATTATATTTTAATCTGCTCCACTATAATAAATGCAAATTTTTGCATGCACCTTTGCTTTAATCCAGGGATTGTGAAGGGGGGGATCAGGCAAAACCCCCCCCCTAATTTTGAAAATTGGCATTTATCCCCCCCTAACATTTGGTCCGCGAAAAGGTACCCCCCCCCCTCG
>JAQFXP010003223.1:0-13022 GCA_034693685.1 Belba bartosi | reverse complement strand
AAATTATTTTAAACTTTTGATTCGTATATAAAATCTATATTTATTTATCCCCTCATATCGGGTGGAGTTTTGCATATTAACAATGCATTTACGCGAATACAATTCGCTTCCTATTATAGTAAGTCCACTGCTATTATAGTAATTGTTTTGAAATTTTATTTTATTATCTTTTTGTTATTTTTGAATAATATATTTTCTCTTTTCTATTGTCATTATGTAAATCCTTTCTTTCTATTATTGCTTTAATATTTGATTTAGTTTTAGATTTTGTATTTTAGAGTTTAATTAAACAAAATTTTTAAACTAATAATATTTATTTTGCAATAGAAAATTTTAATTTAATATATATAATAAATTTTAAATATAGTAAATAAGTTTATTTTGTAATTATAAAATAACGTGACTGGAGACAACAAGGTGATATAATTAAAATTTGATATAAATTAGCAAAAATTAGTTTATTAATAATAATTTAACTATTTAAACTGCATTTTTTAAAAATTTAATGCTAGATAAAATCATAGCATTTATAATTAAAAAAATTGCTGCATTTATTCGTAATTCTTTCACAACTTTTTTAAACAAAATAGTTTATTGTTTTCTAAATTCAAATTTAATGAATAAATAACAATAATTAGAAAACCAAATCTTGATTTGTTCGTGACTTAAGCACAAAAACATTTCAATCGTTTATAATTAAATGGGTGTCAGTAGTCATAAATTGCACTAAACTTCTGCATAAAATCACAAATTCTCATTACATCTGTAAAAATGTATCGTTTGAATAGAACTGCAATCGTGTTCTGCGTTTTGATTTCAATATTGATGTGTTTTCTGCATAACTCTGATTAATAAAAATAGTTTTAAAATTTCCATTATTTTCTAACTAGAAACATTAAGTAATCATTATATAAGAAAAAATAACTTTGAATAGTTAAAAATATTTTTTTTACTCAAGTTAAATTATTTTCCAGTTTTAAATGTGTTTTTATCTAAATTTAAACAGGTTTTAAATCAAGCTATAATGTTGTAAAACGAAATTATTTCAAGTTTATTTTAGTGCTTTTCAATTTTTATTGCTAAACAATAAATAATTTCTAATTTATACCATTATTTTAACTAATAAGCAAATTTTATTTAAACACAAGTTTGGAGTTAGTTACATTTTATGCCCAGGCTGGGAATTTTTCAAACCTTTGCTCATCACTTCAGTGCAGATTAAAATGACACGAATATAAACAACAGTCAAATAAATAGTCTAAAAAAAGTTTTTTTATTCTCTCTTTTACTGTATCTCCGATTCTCACATTTCTTAACAAACCTTTTTCGGTAATGTTTTCGTTTGCAAACAAAATAAGAAAATTATATTTTATTCTAAGAAAAAGTTTTTAAAATCAAATATAAATAATAAAATATTTAAATTTAACAAATAAATTGCCACCATACAAATGTTACGCACACAATCAATTTTAAGCTATACAGTAAATCAATTAATTAAATAAAAACTAGAAATAATAAAATTAGAAAATTATCTGTTGGGTAAATTAGAAAATAAAAACTTACTACGGTATTTATAAAGTTAACTATCTAAAGTATCTACTGTAGCATCTATATCAAGTATACAAAGTACTGTATCTAGCAGATTATTATTTAAACCTGTAATTTTTGTTTAAATAACAAAATTTTTATTATTTTGATTACAATCAAAACAAATAATCATTTATTATTTAAGTTGCGTTCAATTAGGCATGACAAATTAACAACTAACTTGATTACTAATTTAATCTAAAAACTGTAAAATTATAGAAAATTAGTTGAATTTATTAAAATAAATATTTAAATCAATTTGTTGTATCCGAACAGACAGTATAGACATAGTCGACGGCAAAGTGAAGCTAATATGTGGCGTAATGTGGACTTTGGTTCTTCACTACTCCATATCAATGCCTATGTGGGAGGGAGAGGATGAGTCGATGTATAAGGAGAAGGGCGGCCCCACTCCCAAGCAGAGGCTTCTCAAATGGATCCAGAACAAAGTGCCCGAAGTGCCCATCAACAACTTTACCACCGACTGGAACGATGGCAAAGCTATTGGTGCTCTGGTCGATGCCTGTGCGCCCGGACTTTGTCCCGATTGGGACAAATGGCAACCAAAGGATGCGCTCAAGAATGCGACCGAAGCGATGCAAATCGCCGAGAAGTACCTGAATGTGCCTCAACTCGTCGCACCCGAAGAGTTAACTAACCCCAAAGTGGATGAGCTCTCAATGATGACCTATTTGTCACAGTTTCCAAACGCTAAGCTCAAGGATAACGCACCCACCCGTCCCCGACATAATCCAAAGCGCGTTCGGTGCTATGGGCCGGGCATTCAAGCCACGGGTGTTAATCTGGGCGCAAAAACCAACTTTACTGTCGAAACGTTTAGCGCAGGCGAGGGAAAGGTTGAGGTGTTTCTGGTCGACCCGACGGGCAAACAGACTCCCGTCGATGTCAAGTTCAACGACGACAAGGCCAAGACCTATACGTGTTCTTACACCGCCAAAGCCGAGGGACCGCATAAAGTAATTTGGTTTTACTTTTTAATAATTATATCAAATATTTATTTATTGATATTTCGGTTATAATTATTACAATTATTCCAATATTCGAATCAATCCATTAGGTTGTCGTCAAGTTCTCTGGAGTTGAAGTACCGAAATCGCCATTTGATGTTGAGGTGAAGGGAGTGGCCGGGGATGCCTCGAAGGTGAAGTGCTCGGGCGACGGCTTGAAGCCGACGGGTAATAAAGTGGGAACTCCGACCACTTTCGACATCGACACCACTGGTATGGAACGACAGTTGTATTCCAGATATGAATTTTCAAACCAATGTTTTCTCAATTATCAATGTGTTTAGACGCCGGTGTCGGTCAGGTAGATGTCCAGATCATTGACCCGAAAGGAAAGTCCAATTCTGTGCCCCTCCGGATCAGACAGGACGACAACGACGAAAAGAAATATAAGTGCGAATACGCGCCCGTACTGGAGGGCCCCCACAAAGTTCAGGTGTCTTTTGCCGGCCAACCTGTGCCCAACAGTCCGTTCACTGTCAAGATCGCCCCTCCTTGTGATGCCCATAAAGTACGTGCATTGGGTCGGGGTATTCAACCGACGGGTATTCGCGTCAACGATAACGCGGACTTTAAGGTTTACACAGAGGGCGCCGGCACCGGAATTCCAGACGTAAAAGTCATGGGACCGGATGGTCAGCCAATCAAATGTTTTGTGAGGAAATGTCCGGACGGAGTGACCTATGACTGTGATTATAAACCACTGAAAGAGGGCCGGTATGTAGTGGTGGTCTCATTTGCGGGTCAGGAGATATTTCAGTCGCCGTTTGAAGTACAGGTCGGACCGGTTAAGGACTCGAAGATTGTGGCCTATGGGCCCGGTCTCAAGGGGGGAGTTGTTGGATATCCGGCACTGTTTACAGTGGACACGAATGGCGAGACCGGAACGTTAGGGTTTTCAGTGGAGGGCCCGTCCTATGCAAAGATCGAATGCAAAGATAACGGCGACGGCTCGGCCGAAGTCCAGTACCATCCGACTGCTCCGGGAGAGTATGCAGTTCATGTGACTTGCGATGGCGAAGACATCCCGAACTCACCATTTGTTCCAATAATTATTCCGAAAACCGATTACAGTCCCGAAAATGTAGTGGCCGCCGGGCCGGGACTCTCCCCCAAAGGTGTGGTTATTGTGACGCCAACTGAGTTCACTGTTGATACCCGTAAGGCAGGGAAAGCACCGTTAGATGTGTCGATCATGAATAACAACGACTATAAGAATCTTGACCTCAAACTCACCGACAATAAGGACGGGACGTTCAAAGCTCAGTATAAACCGGATAAGTTGGGCAAACACACTGTTCACGTCAACTACGGTGGTGTGGCTGTACCTAAAAGTCCGTTCCGAGTGGATGTGGGAGGAGTACCCGATCCGTCAAAGGTTTGCAACAGTTTTTAAAAATTAAAATAATTTTTTGATTATTTTTAGCAATAAATAAATTTTAATAAATTAGGTTAAAGTTTCGGGTCCGGGAGTGTCGAAGGGTGTAAAACCACAACAACCGACTCATTATGTAATCGACACTCGAGAGGCCGGCGGAGGAGAACTGATTACGTCAGTTAAGGACGATAAAGGCAAAGATGTGCCTGTTAATATTACCGATCATCTGGATGGCCAGTACACCGCTGAGTACACAGCGCCTTTAGCTGGAAAGTACAAAGTGACCACAACTTTTGCTAACCGTCCAGTGCCCGGCTCTCCAGTAGATCTCAACGTAACGCCACCGGCAGACGTCACCAAAGTTAAAGTCGATGGACTCGAGCCGAGTAAGTGTGGCATCTATTCGAGTATAGCCTAAAGCTTAAAGTTTTGGCTAAAATATGCTATTCTTTTAACATTAAAATTACAAAATTAGTTGAATTGAAAATAATTTTATAATTATTACTAAAATAGATATATATTTAGATTATATTTAACTACAAATTGTTTTAATTGAGTTATTGCTGTTCTAAGTTATATTCGTATGTTTTATGCAACGACTAATCGATAATTTGAATCAACGAGTTTCGAAACATTACAATAATTACAATAATTATGTCTAAACTATTAATACAAAGTAATAGTTTGATTCCTATCTCTCAATAACAATCTGAACAAATGTCTAATTAATAGTTGCAATGATCGACACATTACAACAGTTTCGGGTATCGATTGATTGTGATAATTGTGATGAATTCGATGAGATATCAGTAATAATTACCAGTCCGGACAACCGGTCATACCTACCGCATATCATACCGACTTCGGCCGGTTTTTTAGTCAATTACATTCCTCGCCTGAGCGGCAATTATGTGATTACTGTGCTATTGAATAGTGTATTCATACCTGGCTCGCCGTTTACGGTCTATGTCGTACCAGCGCCACACAAGCCCGATCCGAGCGAATTGGCAGCACTAGTTCATGCCTATGGGCCCGGTTTAAGTCGGGGATCAGTTAACAAAGTGTCTCAGTTTTTAATCGACACAAAAGCGGCCAATTATTCCGGGAATCTGTCTGTAGTTATTGACGGGCCGTCGCAAGCAATACTCGACTGCCAGGACAATGGCGACGGCACTTACTCTATCGCATATCTGGTCACTACTGCCGGCACTTACCAAATATCCGTAACATTTGATGGACAGCCTATTAGTTCTTCGCCATTTGTGGCTATAATTAATTACGGGATTTGTTTGCGATTAATACGCGTTTGTGGTGTCAGTGCCGGTCAGTGCCGAACACAGCCAACCCATACCTAAACGATTGATAATTTTCTGTAATTTAGAAGAACATCCGAATTGAGCACTCATTTAGACTTCTTTTTTTGTTAACTTTTTAATAACTGTTTTATACAAAAATATGAAATCAATTAATTTTAAAAAATAGTTTGCATTTTGTCTTAAATTTTGTAATGATTTTTACACCAAATCACAAATTGAATAGTTTTTTGAATTTTGATATTTAGATATTTTATGTGAAATAACTTAAATTATATATTGATATATATATTTGAATTAATAGTTTTCTATTACACAAAATTAAATTTGAACTCAAATTTCAGACCAATTCGTCAGTTGCATCAACTCATTCACTGTCGACGCCCGGGCTGTAGACAAAGAAGGCGACGGAACGGTTGTGCCGACCATCGTATCGGCGACGGGCAAGAAGGTGAACGCACATGTTCTCAACAACAATGACGGCACTTATAAAGTCAGTTATATACTGCCAGAGGAAGGTAAGCCACACTTCTCTTTTCAAACCTGACTTTGACTATATTTCGGAATCCACTCACAAATCCGTTTCCAATAACTCTATAATCTTTAGGCGATTATAAGTTTGACGTTAAGTTCGACGGCTCTCCCATTCCCGGTGCGTCACCGGTCACTGTAAACGCCAAACACGGCGCTGATCCCAAACGAGTCAAGGCTTACGGACCAGGCCTTGAAAAAGGATATCTGAATCAACCGAATCAGTTCACTGTTGAGACGATAAATGCAGGCAATGGCGGGATTGGTCTGTCGGTTGAGGGCCCGACTGAAGCAAAGGTGACCTGTCGTGACAATAGAGACGGCACTTGTCTGGTCGAGTATATACCAGATGAAGGAGGGGTTTACGACATTGCCATCAAGTTTGCCGAAGAGAATATACCCGGTATTCGATTCATAACTAATTAATACTTAGATTTGTATTAATATATTCTTATTAATATATAATACTTATTATATTAATATATTGAATGCATTGACAGGAAGTGTATTCAAAGTTCCAGTTCAGTCCGAAGTAGACGCATCAAAGGTTACCGCTGCCGGCCCGGGTGTTGACCCCGAAAATTGCCGTGCTGCCACCTCACTGCCATTCAAAGTGAACGCCAAAAGGTCGGCCAAAGCACCTCTGGCTGTCGAAGTAGTTTCAGAGAAAGGCCCGATTGCACAGAAGCCTGAGATCAAAGACAACAATGACGGCACATATAGTGTGACTTATGTGCCGCCACCGGAGGGCAGTAAGTGTGAAGTCAAAGTGACCTATGGAGGCAAAGACATTGCCGGCAGGTATGTCATTGGATAGTTGAACCAAACATTTATTAAAACAAATTTAAAACTAATTATAATTTCGTTCTTCAGTCCATTCAAAATGAAAGTCAAGAAGAAGTCAGAGCCCAGGAATGTGAAGATCTCGGGGCCCGGACTCGAGAAGAAGGTTGTGGCCAGTCAGCCACAAGAATTTACCGTAGACGCCAAGAGCGCCGGTATTGGAGATCTGGACATTCAGGTTCTGGGTCCGGACAAGAAGCCAATGAAGTACTGGAAGACGGACTTCCATGACGGCACCTACAAGATCAGGTACCTGCCCGAGGACATCGGCGAACACCAGATTTCGATCAAATATGACGGTCAGGAAGTGCCCGGCGCTCCCGTCACTGTCGTAAGCGAACCGACCGGTGATATTAAGAAGTGTCAAATCAAAGGTATTTATTATTTCTTATTTTTATAACTTTGTAATGTATATCAAAAATCGCATATAATTGCTCTTCTTTTTGCTGATCTGAAAAATTTCTTTGTCTATTTTTTACTCAAAATATGTTTGTGTCAGCGCTTAAGTAAAGATTTTTTCTTGATGAAACTTCTGAAGAGGAATTCAATACAGTTTTTTCATTTAATTGTTTGAATATATTGGCAAAAGAACGAATAGTTTTAATATTTTTAGATTTGCTTCTCTAATGATATTTCAAACCATTTAAGAATTGAGTAAAAAGTTATATAATCATAACGATATTTCTATTTGTATTTCTATTATTTAATATGATAAATTTATCACATTTTTTAAATTTTGTAATTTGATTTACATTTGCAAAGCATTCCAGGGTACATTAACATTTACAGTATTTTAAGATTGCATACTAAGTTCATGACTTCATTATCTTGTCTAATTTTTGTCATTTATAATTTGAAGACTAGACTGATTTTTACACTAAATTAGCTTAAAAGTTGATTTCAATCAACAAAATATTGAATGATTTACAGTAAAAGTTTACTGATATTCAAATAAGCAATTCATCAAAAATTAAAACAAGAATTAGTGCCAAAAATGCTGATTACGATCGGCTATAGACTCAGATATGACTGACTTATTATTATTGTATCGAAAGTTTTCAAAATAAATATGTCATTCAAGTAAAGTAGTGATTACTAAATATAAGCTTAAATATAATACAAAATCAAGTATTAACTTAAAATGCAAAATCTATTTTGAACAAATTTAAACTAAGTTTAATGTCGACAACATTTTATATTTTTTATATTTGAAATATCATGATTAATTTTTTAGTATTCCATTAATTTTGACAATTACAGTTTGATAATTCTCACACAAATTCTTTTATATTTCATAGCTATTATCGGTAGAAAATAATTAGTAATTATATTTAAAAATTAAAACCTAATATAAAATTAAAATTACTTCAATAATTAGAATTTGAATATAATTGATATAAAACTTTGAATCCAATCTAAAGGCAATTTCAAAGACAAATTAGCGGCAAATGAAGAATATTCGATAACAGTAGCCGCGGATAAGGCCGGCGGCAATGGACAGGTGACCTGTCGAGTGACCCGAACACAGTCAAAGTCCGAAGTGTCCGAATCGAGTACAGAGAGATATGAGACGACACCCGAAGGCGGCACCAGAATCATCAAAACAACTAAACGGGAGACGAAGACCGCGACCTCTAAAGAGATCGCCGACAACATCGACTGTAAGGTAGTCGCCAACAAAGACGGCACCTATAGCATCAAGTATAAGGTCCAGGAGCCCGGCGACTACATTATCGAAGTGAAGTATGGCGGCCAAGTGGTACCCGGGGGTACTTTCAACTTTACGGTGAGTTAGAGATGAGACTATTGTCTTCCAAAAGAGTTGGACAACTAAACACTTCTTCTGATTGTCTCAACCGTTCACTTGTCTGTCAGCACCTATACTACCACTTATGCTCTTTATTATTATTATAATTATTATTATATAATTAATATTCTCTTATTATTCAATGAATACATTCGTTTGGAATTATATTTACTATTTATGTTACCTTTAGTCCACAGAATATACTCTCAAAACAATGCAATTAATGCTTTTCCTAATAGTTTTTTCATTTTTTTAGTAATTGTTTTGTATTTAATTGAATACAAAATTTTTATTTTATTTAACTTTTTATTAACGTTTTAGTGATATCGCATGCGTTTCCTATTTGTTTGCTTAATATGAATTAAATATTAATTCAATACTTTTTACTCTTAATGATCATTCGATTACTGATTGATTTGCGCTTTTGATATGCATTTGCGAACTGCAACTGAATAACACGATTCGTGTTTCTAATCATTAGATTTCAATTGTGATTAACAACAACTCAACTGATTGTTTGGCTCTATTGCTGCCAAAAAAGTTTGAACTAACTTTGAATCTAATGTTCAAAGTGTTTGTAAACTATGCTATTAATTGATTTGACAATTGAATAGCAAATAATTTTTTTCTTTTCAATATTATTCTCATCTTTTATGTGTATTTAGTGAACTAATTGATTGAATGACTGACCGCTTGATTAAGTGTTTAATTGCTAAATACTCACTTCATTTACAAAAAACAAAAATTCAAATCTAATTATAATTAGAAACAAATTATATCGAAATTATTACAAATTTGCAAAAAAAACCAAACAAAACACAAATTTATTTACAATTATAAATATAATAATCAAATTTAAAGACAAATCTGCATTTAGAAAGTCTCTAAATATTGACTCTTATGTCATTTATTAAGAATTAATGTTTTATTTAGTCTATTTCTCTCTGTCTGTAATTTTTTTCTGAGATATACAATAATAAAATCAAATTTTCAAATAAATTTTGACATGTTGTTTCAGTCTTAAAACGTGTTTTTTATTCTTGTTTTTTGACAATTCGTTTCCGTCTCATCTCTAAACAACTTCTGTTATCTCAATCATAATCTTTAAGAGAAAAACTCTTTTGACACTCAGTTATGCTATTCTTAGGAATTTCTGGTTTAATTAAAAGTTTATTTATATTAGTGTTCGTTCAATGTTAACATTTGTTATCTCGTTATTAAACTTGAAATATATAAAAAATTTTAATCTAATTTAAGCATTCAAACTTTTAAAACCGCTGTTTTTTCACACATTTTCATTGTTTATACTAAAGCAGAGTTTGGCAAGTATATTATTAAAATATTTGTACTTGGTTTTGAAAGTTTGGCCACCAATTTGTTTTAATTTGGAAAAATATGTATCTCTTTGTTTATTTTTTTTATTAAATAGGGACTAAATTTGTTTAAAGTAACTAAACTTAGTCTTATTGCTGTTTAAATTGAATTAAATTGCAAACTTGGCAAAAAATGCTTGCCTTTTTTACCCCTGCTTATATCCAGTTTTTAGAAAAATGTTGCTATTTTACCTCAACCTTTACCTCTGGAACAGCCGATCTAGTCTAGCTCTTTACCAGAGATTCAGAAGGGGGGATCAGCCAAAAAAACCCTGATTTTGAAAATTGGGATTTATCCCCCCCCCCCTAGCATTTGGTCCGCGAAAAGGTACCCCCTCGACTTCTTTTTTTTGAGTTTTTTTTGACCAAAATTAGCTAATTTTCCCTAAATTGGTGCTAAATCCGGTTTAAATCCAGTTAAATTAGGGAAAATTTCATTATAAATATATGGGTTTTTAGCGTTTTTTGAAAGACCCTAGGTTTTTGGCCAAAATTTTTGGGAAAATCCCCCCTCTGACCCCCCCCTGGATCGTTCGACCTTCTGAATCCCTGCTCTTTACTAAATTTTGAGCTTAGATTAAATAGCATTTAATTATAAATCAGTTTTGTTTATATTTTTCAATTGATATTTTAAACAAACCTTTTAATCATTTATTATTTAAGTCAATTACAGTATAAGTGAAAATAATTATTTATTTTGCAAATAATTCAATTGTTTAACAAATGCTCATTAAGTCTACATCGAGTCATAACTTTAAGCTTTGTTTCAAAAGTTTAGAAATAAGAGAATATCAAAAATATTTCACAAAAATTTGAGCCATAAATAGAAAATAATCAAAAATAAATTTTTTTTAAATAAAATACAGAATTGAGTTATTTTAAGACACGATTAGTAACGACACAAAAAAAATTAGATTAGAATTGAACGGAAATCGAAATTATTTCAATCGAAAAACAAAACAAAAATTATTTATTAATGAAAAGTAGAAAAATATATTAACTTTTAATTCGTTTGATTCTATTGATTAATATTATTATTAATGTCAAACCCAGTGCCGGTGCGGGCGATGGGGGTAGAGCTCGGGCCAGTAGTGGGGGAATTGGTTACATTCAGACTCTGGACCCAAGCGTTGGTGCGGTTGACGAGAGTGAGAGCGAGCGCGGGCTTGGGCTCGGGCTGGCCGGACAGCTGACAGGCCCGGTTGTGCTTGGTCATTTCGTGGTTCACTTGTTTGATCTCGATTTCCAATAACTGTTTCTCGTTATTGAGAGCCCAGTGCTGTACCTCAAGGTCGCCGACATCGCGCCGATAGCTACTCAGTCTGTCCTTCAGTTTCTGTCGACACTTGGCCGCCGACTCCCGATTACGCCGTTTCCGGTCCTCTCGTCTCACGTCCTCTGACTGTTCGTCCAATTGTTCCGATTCGGGCTTTGATTCAAATAAATCCATTGCTTTCGATGTCTTCGGTGTCTATTGTCCGTCAATTCCTAATTTGTTTCGATTTTTGTCTTAATTTTGATTTAATTTCAATTTTTAAAAATACGTTTTCTCTATATTTAGAACAGTTTCGGAAAATTAGTTTTTTATTATTCAAATAAATCTATGCCTTAATTGAGTTGTATTAGACATCAATTATTTGAATATAAAAAACTGAAATTAATTCAATTAATTGTTTTTTTTATTGATTTGATGTAATTAGAGTCGATTCGACTCTTCAGACAAAAGCGTTTTGTTTCGTTCGCATCGAAACTCAATTCAATTTTCAAATTGCATTTCCGAACAATACATACGTTATATCTGTTCATATAGTAAGTGACAGCAATTATATTAAATTTATTTTTTATAGATTTCTACACTTTATGTTGTTTTATTAAAAATAAATTTTTTATTATTTTCTTTTTTATTGTCAACGAAATTATTGAATTATTTGATTTTGTATAAAACTTATTTACGAATCTATTTATTTTTATAAATTTATTGATAAACACAAAGTATTTGTATTTTATTTGTTATTTATATTTTAAATCAAATGTTTTTTAATTAGAATTTTATATTCTTTTTCTTTATAACTACTAACCGCCCCTTTATAAATCATGTCACATTATATATTATTATCTCACTTAATAATTACAGTAAAACTCATTTACTATAAACAACAGTGAATTTAAGAACTATGCTGATTTTATAGTACAATTGATTTGTCTGCTTTAAAAATTTTAATGTTTATTTTTTAATGATACAGTATTGAATAAATATAATATTGGCGAATTAAAAAAATAATTGAGTTTAGGTAACCACAAAAATTAAAACTTTATTCCTTGGTAGTTAAACATTTTATTCTAACGATTGAATTTAATTTTTACTATTACAAATCTTAATGTTAAGATTAATCTTGGTAATACCTTCATATAATTTTGATATTGCATTTAAAATTAAATTACTTATTTTGATGTTATTCTAATTTTTTTTAATTTTTAAAAATATTGATCAAGTTAGTTATTCTAAAACTTTATTATTATTATTATTTAAAATAAATTAGATATAAATTTTGAATTAATTTGGATTACTCGGGTTAATATAAGAATATAATGAAAGCTTTTTTTAAATTCAAAGGCATTTAGCGTCAGAAAACAATCTATTAATTAGAAATACATGGAATGGCACCAAAAGTAGAGCTCAGTTTCGGGTTTGAGTTTTGATGAGATGCCATCACATCTTTCGCATCAAACGTTAGTTTTTTATATTTAAATCATTAATTATCTGATTCAGTCTTTCAGTCATTAAAATAATAGGTTTTAATTCAAAACTATATTGAATTTAAAATAAAATTTATATCTTTTAATAGAGATAATCAAGGTTAGTTTACTTAAATTAGGGTTTAGGCAGCAAAAAAGTGACAAGGAGACAAATTTTTTTAATTAAATAACTAAACAAATTCAAACAAAATTTAATCAAATAATTGAATTTGATTTTTAATTTAGTGAAAATTAAGAAAATCTTTAAAATTTTTGATAAGAGTTTTAAAGTGAAAATTTTAGGGGAGAAGTGTAAGGTGTGCTGGTTCGGATTTTTAGAAATTACTTGTAATTTAATTCACATAGAATTTTGATATGAATTTACGGTTTATGATTAAGTAGCAAAGTATTTAGGCTAAAAATTGATTT
>JAQFXP010003222.1:0-13025 GCA_034693685.1 Belba bartosi | reverse complement strand
AAATTTTGGCCTATGTTTATAGATACCCACTAGTGAATCATTTCACATCGCTATTTTCTTCTCAGATCCGGACTCAGTTTATCATAGTCATTATTAATTTATTGTCATAATAAACACGACAATTTTTTAGACAAATTAACTAGGCTATTATTTATTACTGGCATTGTTTAAAAGTTGCCAACTACTGATTATTAAATCATGAAATTGAAAATTATTATATAAATTTATTTTTATCAATATTTTTAATAACAATTTGCTTTGAAATATATTTAAAATCGAACCACTTTTAAAGAAATATCAAAAATAAATTAAAAATAATTATAAGTTTAAGTTCGAAATAAATTGGCATTTATAATTAAATAATTTATTAATTTTACTCCAGTTTTCAACTATTTTAAATTTAGAAATTTATATTTAATCTTGGACCTTTAAACGTTATTATTATCAAATATGTTTGGTTTGAACTTATTGTCAGTTTTAATCAAATGTATAAATACTACGAATGTCGACGAATTACTTTAATATTTTAAATCCTTTAATTCAAGTATTAAACAAAGTGTAGACAAATAGAAAAAGTCATACCTTTTCAGACTCCCGGCTTTGACTGCTCTGAGAATTAGAAGAACTATTGGTTGAGACGAGGGAGGGATGAGATGAAGGAAGTATGAAGTGATAGACAGCGCACGGAATCGAACCGTCTCGAGAGGCAGTGGTCGACGATTTGGAATGAATGCTATCAAAGGAATGTCTGTCCGAAGTACCGATAACCGAGTGCTGTAGTGAAACCATTTCGTAGGAAATGTAGGCGCGTCTGACGTAAACCTTTGGCCAAATAAACAGTTTATTAGTTTGTGTTTACATTTGAGTCAATCACTCAATCATTGCTTACTTCGAGAGCAGCTCTTCTGACGACAACATTTGAGTGATAGAAGAATTGGTGCAAAACATCAAAAATCGAAGTTTCGCTAAGAATTAATTTATTCAAAACATTTGGTTCGAATTCATGCGAATATATATCGATTGCAGACAAGAATATGGACTCCATTTGGTTGTGTCTTAAGGCAAACGGCGGTTGATGTGCAGATATAAGCACCTGTCGGGCCCTTAAGGCCACCTTTGCGTTCTCTGCTTTGTTAAGAATAGTTAATGCGTTTAAAATCGAAGACAATTCGTCAGTAATTCCCGGCTCGTGTCCACACAAGTGGTCGATCAGCTGTTGATAAAACAGATATTAGTTTCAGATTTCGTATAAAACAATCGAATCAACGCTTACTTTAATGATTAACTGATTCTTCTTATTGACCGACAAATGAGAACTAAAACAAATAAAATAATAAATTTTGAAAACATTTGTTTTGAAAATTCAATAAAAAGTGAACTAAATTACAATATTTTGTTAACAACGGACGCCATTCCCTCGTCTTTATACTTCTCGCGTAACTGCGAAACACATTTGTCGTAATGGCCTAATTGGAAGTGCTGTTCGGTTTCGATGTAATGTCTGACCAAATCCTGAACACACGATCGCATTCGACCGCGAATTCCGTTCCGATATCTTTGCACTAATTGAACAATTCCTTGGGTATTGAGAAAGAATACGTCCCTATCGGCCCTCTTCTGAAGAGTTGCGGCGTATGAGTCGATCACTGAAGCGATTTGTTGTGACGGAAATGCAGCCAAAATTGCAGTTATATTGCCTTAAATTATAAATTATTTAAATATTAGTCAAATTCATTGCAATAATTATTGGTAATAAACAAATCAATAATCAATTACTCGAATAATTATTCATTAGTTTTCTGATAGACTTCTCCACTTGTGATGGAATGCGTCCCGAAGTCGAAGAGATAATGTCCTGAAGTTCGAGTAAAGGCAATCGCGGATCGCGAAGACATTCCATAAACTGTTCGACGAAGTGATTCATACTTTGAGTAAAGTATGGTTCGGGTAATCCAAAACCGGCCAAAATGTTCTCCAAATGATTCTTCGCCGTCAAGAATGTGTTATTCAGTTTCGACTCATTCGGAGTATTCATATTTCGAATGTCTTGAGCGGTAGAACTCGATGACGAAACACCTGACGAATCGTCGTCGGCTTAAACAATACAATTATTTATTTAAATATTTATTTGATTTAGACTTATATTAAAATAACTCACTTTCTTCATCCAAAGCGTCAAAACCACGAGTAAACAGCTCTGCCCTATGAACGCGTGTCGGGTCATCCAAATCAAGTCTAGCCAGTATAGAACCGGCCTCTAGCACAGCACCTGCTCTTTTAATATGATGCACAATACCCGACTCCTGAGTAGTCAACGTCATTACCTATTTTAAGTCAATCAGTAAATGAATTTAATAACTGTAGCAAAAGTATGGATTTTAAATAAAATATTTTTTATTTATTATATAAAATTCAAACCATTTTCATGACTTCAATCTCTGCGTACGCCTGTCCTGAATAGACATGAGATGCGTCTTCAACTAAAAACTGCAACAATTTGCCTAAAATTAAGAAAACAGTCAATATCTACACCAAATATGGGCCAAAAGCACAGTTAGTACCGGTTGAGGGAGACCTTAGAATCGTCGGATCGTTCTCTTTGTCGAAAACGCAGGTCTGGTTCCCAATGACAACCCGATAGCGATCGACTTCTTCCTTCATGTAAGTGGTGTGCGAGGAATGATCAACAGATAGTAAGAGCCCAGAGTCAGACATTCGGTGCACTTCAACGTCTTTAGATGTGTTGTTCATCACAAGAAAATAGCTGTTATTTCCGGATTTGGTTACATTCACCACATATTTGATGCCTTCGTATATCAACTCAACGTTTTGAGTGTTGGAGAGTGTGTTTGCGGGAAGTATTTGTCCCTTTTGTAGAGACAACTTGAAGTGTTGCCAATTGTTCTGTTGTTGATAATCGACGACATGAATGCAGCCGCAGATCAGTGCCAATGATGTCTTCGGTTTTCCTGACTGTACTCTTTCGGCGATCAGTTTGTCGAGCCATCCCGTATTGATCTCATTCTTCTGGAAGTCTTCAGTTTCTAAAAGTGTTATCAAATACTCAACAGTAGTTCTGAAGTCTCCGCGAATCGACAACTCCTTGAGCGCCAAAACCAGGTTTTCTCGCGCGTCCTCTCTGTCCTCACCCCAGGAGAAGCAGTGGCCGAATTGAGAGTCAGCAAACTCGTGAAGGCCACCCGAAGCGCCCACTGAGAAGTATCCCCAAACATTCTTGCTACCTGTGCTCAGATTAGGTAAAAAATTTTAAATAAAAAATTTGATATAAAAACCAACAAAAGTAAATTACTTCTAAAGTTCAACTCCTGAACGGTTCCACTCGAAGGTTTGAAGCCTTCGTCTGGATTTTCGGATGTGATTCGAGCGGCAATCACATGACCCCAGGGCCGGGATCGGACTCTAGTTCCGAATTGGATTTCAGTGTCGCCCCAACCGCTCTCGCCGTAAAGCAAACGAATCTCTTTAATTCGATTCAGTCTCAGACCCATTGCAATCTGGAGCTGACAGGCCGGGAGGTTCACATCGGCCACCATCTCAGTGCAGGGGTGTTCGACCTGAAGACGTGGATTCAGTTCCAAAAAGTAAAACTTCTGTTCATTCGGATCGTATAGATATTCAACGGTTCCGGTCGAGACATATCCGACCATTTTGGCCAACCGTACGGCCGATCTCTCCATTTCGGCAAATGTCTCATCCTCGGCCACAATACAAGGCGCCTCTTCTATAATCTTCTGATGTCTTCGTTGTATAGAGCAGTCGCGACCGAACAGTGAGATTGCATTTCCGTATTGATCGGCCAGTAATTGCACCTAAAGTTGAGTCAAAGCTATTAAATACAGAGAACAGCCTCTGATTGAGTGGTAGTAAATAACTCACTTCCAGATGACGCGCACACTTCGCTAACTTCATCACAAATATCGGACTTCCGGGTACTTCGCTCTGCACCTGACGAAACATCTGGGGAAAGTCATCAGGGGATTCACTCTTACGTATGCCTTTCCCTCCGCCCCCTTCACTCGCTTTTAATTATAAATAAAAATTGTTTGAAATAAAACTTTTGTTTACTTTTGTATAAATTATATGAAAATTAAACCAAAAGTTAAATACCTTTAATCATAACCGGAAACCCTATGGCTTGAGCCGCTGTTAGGCCTTCATTCACATCGTTAACGCATCCCTTTCGGTAGAGATCGGGTGGTATTTTACACGTCTTCCCGTCCTCCCAATCCTTGCACACAAGACCAGATCCAGACCATGGAAGGGTCGGCACATTAGCGGTTTGGGCGACAATAGAAGAGGCAATTTTGTCGCCTAAGGCCCACATAGCAAGATGGGGCGGACCCATAAAGGCAATGCCAGCCTTTCCCAATAGTTCGGGCAATTTGGGGTATTCGGAGGCGTGACCCCAACCCGCCCAAACTGCCTGAACGTTCATCCGCTTTGCAATATCGACAATGAGTTCAACATTTGCGTAGTTATTATTATTAGTACCGCCGGGAACGGGCACATAATGGTCGGCCATTTTTATATACTCGGCGTTTGCCTTAAGGTCTTCAGGAGTTACCTAAGAAATAGATTAAAGAAATAGTGACTAAAAGTCGAATCAATTAATTGCAAACATTGAATGCTTACCATAACAACGAATCTGATGGCCCTTTCGTTTCTAAAGATCTCATAACTCCAGCGCCGGATAGAACGCATGCATTTGACGGCTGCGATGCCATTGTTCGCAATCAGTATTTTATTGATTACTTTGGTTCCATTGAATCGCTTAATGAACTCTTCAGGTGTGGCTAATGTCAGGTCTTGACGGTCGCGGTCTTGAAGTGATAAATGTATTCCAGACATGGATTGGCGTAATTGTCGACTTTGTCTGTGAAAACGCTTACTGTCCATAGTCTCGATCGTGAGAGAATTAGACTGCCACTCTTGCTCTTCTTCGCCCAGGTATTCTGGTTCGGGTGATGAACAATCCGGGGCCGCGTTTATAGTAAATATTGGTTTTATTGGCTCCTTTTCAGAGCTACAGAACAAATCAATTGTTAATTATGTTTACGTTTGAAGTTATATCAAATATAATATATTATCAAAACTTGTTTTTGATATTTCATTAATAAAACGTAATGAGAAATACGAGGAAACTATTGGCAAAAATCATATCTAAAGCGTATGAAATTCCACCGAAAAATATATCATAGCAAAAACTAAAGGGATTTATAGTATGTATTAAAACCAAAAATATAGGAATTTATTTTGAATACCATTTGGAACTCCTTTTATTACAAAAAAAATATTTGACTAAAGTTTTAAAGTTAGACAAACTTCTGGGCATTTGATTGAAATGCGAGAACGCATAGACGAGGCTTGTAGTGACAGAAATCGAGTGGTAATTAAAACGAGAAAAAAGTTGCAGAAAATACTCGTTTGTCGCCAATCGATAGCATAGTACTGACTAAAATCAAAAGTCATTATTAAATATGAAAAAACTTGATTTCAGAAATAGTTTTGGAAAATAAAAAAATCCATAATTGCATCAATTTATTCACCAATTAAATTCAAAGTGGAAATTCAATTTCAAAGTTAACTTAAAGTAATAGAAGTTTATAATAATAAATGTTATAAAAATTTAAACATTAAAAAAGTTTATTATACGTATATATATATATATATTTACATTATATCCATTATAGTGAACTAATAATTAGTGAACCAAATACGATAATTAAAGTAAAAATAGTAAATTTATTAAACTGTTTAGTCTAACAAACAGTCAGTTATGCATAAATCCCAACCAAATATTGTATAACAACTTGCACATCAAGGCTAAATTTCAACCAAAAATGTTAGCAAATTTCCGAAACCAAAGTTGAAATGCAATTCAAACACTATATGACATGTTTTCTGAGAATACACTTCTCGAAGAAAAAAAATCAAATTCGACTATATTTTTGTTACTCCTGAGGCGATCGTTGCAAAAAGTGATTTGAATTATAAATAAGTCAGTATTGCATCAAATGTCTAGATCTTAATTATGTTATTTTTTGGTGCAATTGAACCACAAAAAGCAAAAGTTTTCCACTACAGTAATGGCTATTTTTAGTGAAATCACAATTTATTAATAGATTTGTTGCACAAAAGGAAAAACTCAATCAAAACCAATTGAAGCGAATGTTAGATCACTTTCAAAAAGTTTTCTTTTATAATACTTTCGGATTTAATAAACTTTTTTCCAATTTATCAAAACATGTTAACACTTTAACTGGATATCGATTGAATAGTACAAATGTAGACATACTATAAACGAGTAGTCAGTATCACAAATCAGCTAATTATGGTGTCATTAATAATATATTAATCAGAATATCTATAAAATATTTTTAAAAACGTGATTCTCTTGCATTGCGTGATTGCATTTCGATGATTGTGTCAAACCTTTGCGACAATTTATTTTTATATAGTTATATAGAAATTGATTTAATTAATTATGCAAAAAAAATATTAAGTAATGCTTCAAAAACATTCAAACAGTTTCAAGGAGTGACTGAAAAGCAGGAAAACTCTTCCCTAAAACAATTGACAGTACAATACAATCAATGCGGCATTCACAATGCCTAATATGTTGGCAAATGTATTTTAAATTTATTAATCAAAGTCATAAAAACATTAATTTACAAAAATATTTAAATTTTTTTAAATTTACTAATACATTAAACATATACAACAAAAGGAAGTAAACAGTTATTTTAAATTACTAATTAGCTTCGATTCAAAACTAATAATATTAATAGATTATTTTATTCTGTATAATTTAATTTAATTTGTTTTATTTCTTAAAATTAATTTTCAATTAACTAAAGTGGAAATGAGAGGACATTCCCATTGATTGGCATTTATTCATATCTATCATAACAAAAGTTGACTTAAAAACTAAAGTTTTAAGATTTTTTTCCTCAAACTCTTGAACGGCATTGAAATTCTCTTTATTTGATTGTAATCAGAAGTTATAGGAAAAGTCAAACACATGTCGGAGCAGTCTCACTGACGGGCCCTCACCTTCACTCAACTAATGTTTATATCTTTAAAAACTGCAAAAAAGTGAAAACTTTTACCGGTTTTGGAGATTGTCTTCCAATTGAAAATTATTTTTGTTTTTATAATACAATTGAATTCCGAAAGCAATTGTTTTTTGACGTCTTCTCTGATTGGGATTTATTTAAGGAAATGTTATGAAAGTATTGGCAAAATTTTCAGATCCTTTTCGAGTTTAGATTAGAAAAACTTTTTTCTGTCATTAAATTACATTAAAATAATTGTCAAAAACTGAACCGAATTTGACGTCAAATATAAGCTTAAGTTTAAAACAAAAAAAACTTTTACACAATTTCTGAACAAAATTTGCAAAAAAGAAAAAGTTTAAAAAATTACAAAAAATAATTAAAATAATTAAAAGTCTGACCAAAAAAATTCAAACATATGTCAAAACAATTAGGAGAAAAAAAATTTAATTAAAAATAATTAAAAACAATTAAAAATAAAATTAATTAACGAATTGGCATAAGATTTATGGCAAACCTTTGATTTTTGTCATCGTTTTGATTAGTATTTGAAGACATTTTGGCTGAAATGAATCGGAAAAGACTTGACATTAATTGGATTAATAGTAGAGTTATTATCGAAACAATAATTAATATTAAGTAAAACAGTTTTGAAACAATTGACTAAAAATATTTAATATAAGTCTAAGATTTGATATACTGTTTGACTGCATTTGTCTATTGAGTGTATGACTGGGAAAGTGAGTGAAAGATAGTGTGAATACAATACCCGTTAATTTGTGGCCAAACCCTCGCCACCGCTCTATTGGCCATCGCTAGCACTTCCTCCTAAGTCTAAATGATTTTTCGTTCCAAAAGATTTGATTGAAATAATAATTATATAAAATTCATAAAATATTGTGAAAAATAGTCGAAAAACATAAGAATAGATTGTATTGAATGCAGTGTTGACTCAATCTGTGATGAAATCATAGCGTCATTCGCGTCACTCGTGGCCTGACTTACATTCATTACATTTAATATTTTTGCAGCGATCGTATGATTTGCCGCTTTCCCATTGGCTCACACGCGCATACAGGCGTGTCTTATATGTCACCAACACTATCGTCATATCATTCATACGATTTCATACCATTCCTCGATAATGTGCTACCAATTGATCTCACCTTTAGATCTCAATTTGATTGACGATATTTGGCCATTGGTTTTGAATTAGACTAATATTTGTCGATTAATTGAAAACTAATTATTTTCCCAAAAGGATTAAATGTCTTGATATAAGTTTTGGCATTTTTATAGTTTACCAGTTTATGCCTTTTTAGTATTGCTTCTTTATTTATGAAAAGTACCAAAATTGCAAATTGTTTTAAATACAATGTAAACACGAGAAAACATGTGCTTTTGTTTACGTATTGCTGGGTTTAGAATTTCGTTGACTTTCCGGAAAGTGAAGAGAACTGAATGCAAATGTCATTTCTCTGAATACTGTGATGTGAGTCAAAGTCATAGCTTTTGGAATAGTTTTTATTAAAATATTTGTGTTTTAGTCGAGAAAAAAGAAAAATAGATTAGAAATGTGCGAAGAATTGAGTGAACATAAGGCGAATACTTTAGAAGAAGAATATGTTCACAGAGTTTACGATACAATTGCCTCACATTTTAGCGAAACCCGATATAAAGCCTGGCCTAGAGTTTCGAATTTCTTGAATTCTCTACCAAACGGATCTCTAGTATTGGACGTCGGGTGCGGTAATGGAAAGTATTTGAATGTAAACCCGAATATATTGACTATAGGATGCGATCGATCGCAAGAATTGCTTAATATTTGCAAATCAAAAAACAATGAAATCTTTGTATCCGATTGTCTTCAGGTATTCAAACCAATTGTAGTTTTAAACTCCAATTATAAGTCTTATTCTATTGACTCACACTTTTTAGTTCAAATTCAGAATTTTTAAAAATTAAAACTAATTGTGAATAACATTATCCTCAGCTACCTGTGCGCCACTGTTTTGACGCTTGCATTTGTATCGCTGTTTTACACCACTTGTCGACTAATCAAAGAAGACTTAAAGCCTTGCAATCAATGATTGATTTGTTGGTCATTAATGGCAAAGCATTGGTATATGTCTGGGCTTTCGAACAAACGGCAAAAGATGGCAAAAACAGTCAATATTTGAAGAAAAGTAATGATTTGGATGTGAAGAATGGACAGGAATTTGAAACTGATTTGAATTTATGTGTTCATAAAAACGGAACTCAATTCCAGAGTCAGGAGCTATTGGTTCCCTGGAAGACATCGACGGCCGACAAGAGTGACCATCATTTGCGTTATTATCACGTCTTCAAAGATGGAGAACTCGAAGCACTAGTAAATGAGTTAACGAACGCTAAACTTCTGGACATTTATTATGATTCGGGAAATTGGGCCACAATTATACAGAGAATATAAATTAATTTTAATGAAATACTTAAAAACTTTTATTTTTCATTTGTCGGTGACCTCCCGGACCCACTAAACTGATGTTATAATTGTTTATAAGTTATAATTTAAAATTATTTTATTAGAAAAAATGTTTCGATAATTATGTTTACAATTGATTTAATTATTAATCGTTTCAATCGAAATCACTTTAAGCCGGAATTGTCTCGTATTGGGAACGAATGGCCGCCTGAACCGTGTGCTGCACTTGACCTAAATTGAGTGCATAAGTGCTTAACTTATCTCTCAATCGTTGCCACTGTTGGCGACCGAACGTCCGGTGCATTGTCGACGACACGAGCACTCGTTTCTGCAACTGATCCACCTTTGCTTTGACCAGTTTTGTGCGCAGGACTGGAGGCACATAAATAAATTATTAGTTAGTGTCAGAACAAGGCATAAGTTAAGCTAAAATTAGTTCAAAATTATTGAATTAAATTTATAGCGAATTTATATTAAAGTAGTTATTAATATATCAATTGTTAAAATTATTGACTATCCAATCAAATAGTGATAATCCGATAACCCTAACCCTAACCCAATCAAAAGACAAATACTAACCATCGATGACAAACGACTCGACCTGATCAGCGTTCAACTGGAGGTCGGCCTGAATGGCGTCAAAAGAGATCTCTTTGCGATTCTCTGCCATTTGCATGAATGTCAATAAACGCATTTTCTGCAGATTCTGTTCGTGACTCAGACCTATTCGATGGTCAAACCAATAGACAAATAGACAATTCAAACCATTAGTTCAAACAAACGATTCAATCAATTGAATGGCAAATACCGAGTGATTCGACAAAGTCTTTGTGCGCGTTATAGAACTTGATATAAGCGGTGAGTTTTTCGGCCACAAAAATGGTGAGTAAGTCGTGGATGAGCTCTCCCTCTAAGAACTTAACCGGTTTTAAAGCCAATAAGTGGTCCATAAGAAACGTGTTTTGATCCATAAGGAAGGAAACAATGCATTTGTGTGCGTCGTCTCTGGCCTGCGATGCGTTCTCTTCGGTATAAGTGGAGAGAAGTTCAATCATGACTCTGGAGGCCGACTCGGACTGCTTCTGCTGAAGAAGCACTTCGTGGAGCAGTCGTAGCAAAGACTGGGTTCTCTCGATTCCAATCGCATTCAATGGAAACCATTCCTTTAATTTGGTTAAGTCGTCGAAAACTTGATTTATTTGACCCGTAGTTGAGGCCAAACGCACTAAAGTGTTGTACACTTTGTATCGAAGATCTATTATATCGTTGAGTCCGCCGAACAGGTTCTTCAGTCTATCAATTCGTTTATCAAAATAATATCAAAACAATTAAATCAATCAATAGTTGACTTACACTCTAAGCGCCAATAAAGCGGTTTTCGGAGTCTTTGCTTTCAATAATTGGTCGCAAAAAGCGTTAATCAATTGATTCGCTTCTTGTGATGATTGCGGAACAGATAGAATCAGTAGTGAAACGATTGAATTAAGAACCGATTCGATGTCCGACTCTTTGAGTGACTCCGAGAGCACACAATCGCAAACACTTATGATTTGCTTTAAGTCAGTTATGAATGAATCGGATTTGTTTTGCGAGACGTTTGCGCCCAAAGAGAGCAGATATTCGCGAAGTTCTTCGCACTAAACAAGATATAGAGTCAGAAATGGTTCAGAAATTAATTCAATGACTCACTTGTTCTGTTTCCGAGATATCAATAAACGTCGGAATTGTCATAATTGCCGAAAAATTGTCTAATTTATGTCAAACTATGTTTAACTAAACACCAGAACACGTGTAATGCTTTGATTACCTAATGTTTCGCATATGACGTTATTATTAAACAATGTATTTCAGCCCATATCATACATAGCCCGCAGTGTATTTTGTTTGTAATTTGAACTTAAAGTACAGTTTAATACAAACAAAACTAAAGATTTCGATTTTATTTTTACATTTATTAGTTTAAATTTAATATTATAAATTATAATTTATAAACAATGACAAAAGTTTCATTTGCAATTGTTAACATAATTAAATTTTTATAGTAGTAAATTACTATCTTAAATAAAAGTTTAACACAAGTTTTGCTTTTATTTTATTAAAATAGAAATGAATATAAAAAAGTTTTAACAAATATACTATTTGAAATAGTCAAGTTTAAAATTGTAAAAGTAAATTCAATGAGATTAAATTTATTTTTAATATTAGTTTTATCTGAAATTGACAGTTTAAAAATAAGCAGGCAAAATATTTATTCGATTGTCTAAATATATATTTAAAATTGCCATCACTGACTCACATTATATTTATTAAAAAAAATTAAAATGTTTAAATAATTTACATTAAGTTTATTTAATATTTAGTAATTATTATATATACTAAAATAATTTTGTATCAAAATATAAACAATTTAAATGTTTTTTAAATGCAATGTATTATTGTAAAATATAGTATAATCAAAAATAGAATTTTATTTTTATAACAATATCCAACATTAATATTTTCAAAATTATTATATTTGGCACTTTTTTCTTACTATATTCGACATAAATTTTAAAATAGTAATTTTTAGTTGCAAAACATCATTATATAAACATATACCGTAAATCCTCACAGTTTAAAACATGTTCTTATAAGATGAGTTTGGGCTTTATGTTCTTATACACCGGGGTATAAGAACATGTTCTTGAAATGGAGAAGAAAAACTAATTTTTAACTATAAGATTATAAGAAACGTTTTTGATAATAATTCTAAACTTTATTGTTTAAATATTAGAACATCACAAATTTGAAAATAAAAAAAATGATAAGAAATTATTTGGTTAAAGTAACGTATTTTGTATTAAAAATTTTTCTGAATTACAACCCATTTATTGTTTGAAAATTCTATAGAAAAGCTGATTGATATTAAATTTTTTGTTAGAAAAAAATTTTTAATAAATTAATTTATAATTGAATTTTAAAAATAATAATTAAAATAATAAATTATTGATTAATAACAATTTATTTTAATTATTGAGAAAGTCGTATCTATTTAGATTATAAATCTGATGTTTTGAAAAAATAATTTAAAAAAATTAAATAGAAATAAAACTAAAATTAAAAAAAATTGGGATTAACTGATGAATATAACATTGAAAACATTGAATCAGACAAAGTCGAAGACTTTAACTTAGACTAATTTATCAATATATATAATTAATTAATTTGTGCCACTTAGTATAGTTTGAATTTACCTCGACTTATAAGAACATGTCCTTAACGGCTTTAACTCTAATTTTAGAAACGGATATATTTCACCTTAATTTCACGGTTTAGTGTTAACATGTTCTAAACTGTGAGGGATTACGGTACTGCTTTATATAACTATCGAAAACTTTAGAAAAGATTCACTCCCAATTTATTGTGTTCTGGAGGCCAGGAGTTAGCTCTACATAAAATTTTTGCGTTATTTTTGTATTTCGAGCTCTCCCTTACCCGACGCACAC
>JAQFXP010003221.1:0-13025 GCA_034693685.1 Belba bartosi | reverse complement strand
CAAAGGTTAATAACATTTAATCTTATTATGAGTTCAATTTTTAAATTTAAAGTTTAATCAAATATTTGAGTTGTTTTCAAATTTCTGATATGAAATCTGCATTTCTTCGAAATTTTATGGGTTTAGAAAATTTTCTAATTTTAGTCAAAAAAACATAAAAAACATTTGCTTGCCGCCTTTGGTGGCAGGCAAAAAGTCGAGGGAGGTAATTTTTCTCGGACTAATTGCTAAAGAGGATAAATGCCAATTTTTAAAATTAAAGGAATTTTTGGCTGATCCCCCCTTTCTCAATCTCTGGTATTCTTTAAACACCGGTCTATACTCAGAGCATTTACACAACCGATTGTGTATTAATAGCCAAATTTCCAATTTTTATCGAGTTATTTAGTAAATATATTAATTCAAAATACAAATATTTATCTGAAAATTGTGCCCTTTAGGGTAACCTCTAATGAAGATCATCAACCATTAGATATATTAGTTCAGGATCACATCAATTGTTCCAGAATTTGTATTTCAATAATTTCAAACAAAATTTGTCTTAAATCTAAACAATGTTTTTATTGGATTTTTCCGAATCACTCGAATTGATCAGTAATGTTATAGAAAAATATAGCGATTCGAGTAAAGACATTGTTATTACCTGAGTCCGGATCTGAGAAGAAAATAGCGATGTGAAATGATTCACTAGTGGGTATCTATAAACATAGGCCAAAATTTAATATTAAATATAAATATTTATAATATTAATTTTTGTAAGTTTTAGTTTAATAAGTTATTATTTATTTAATCAAGTAATTATATTACAAATAAAAAGTTAATTATGTTTATATTATATGTAATTTAGTTAATTGTTATTTTATTAATTATGAAACAGTTAGTTGTGATACAGTTAATTGTAATTTATAATTTTATTTAAAAAAGTCAAAAATATTTAAATTATAATAAATTAAATCACAACTAAATTGCAATTATCTAAGTATTAATAGTTTATTACAATTTAATCAAACAGAAGTAAACAAATCAGAATTAATTATTAATACTTAGCTAATTTTGATTTAGTTAATTACAACTCAGTTAATTGTGATTTAATTAATTATGATTTAGTTAATTGCGATTTAGTTAATTGGTCCAAGAAAAAGTACCCCCCTCTCAACGTTTTGCCGGCCGCCGAAGGCGGCCGGCAAATTTTTTGGATTTTTTGCCCAAAATTAGGAAATTTTCCCTAAATTGGTGCTAAATCCGGTTTAATTCCAGTTAATTTAACTAAATTTAGTTTAAATCCAGTTAAATTGTAAAAAATTTCATCAAAAATATATGGGTTTTTGAGCGTTTTTGGAAAAATCCCCTCCCTGATCCCCCCACTAGGTTTTTGGCTAAAATTTTGAGAAAAATCCCTCCCCTGATCCCCCTGGATCGGCCGACCTTCTTGATCCCTGACTAAAATATAAAATTATAACAATTACCCTAATTTATTATTTATAAGCCAAACTTAATTTATAAGACGATTTAGCCAAAAATAACATAAATTTTATAATAAAAATTTTAAAATAAATAAGCTTATTTTTTAGTATAATATGAATTGATTTAATACAGTATTAATGTAGCTGTAGATTAATTCATTGTTTTCAAGATTAGTTTTTATTATCAATAATTATTAATAATTTATTAAATTTTTGATAAAACAAATAATAAACTATTAAACATGTATAAAAAATATCCAAATTATTAAAAATTAAAATATTTTTCAAAAACACACACATAAAAATATTACGAAATAATTAATTTTTTTGCAATAAAATTAATTAAATTAACAAAGCATTAATTAATTAGCGATATATTGTCATATTTTATAAATAAATAATATTTGACGTAAAAATAAATCATTTTCATACATTGATCAAATTATATATATAAACCAGGAATTTAGAAGATATGCCAATCCAAAGAAGATTAGGGGTTTTTTCCAAAATAAAATTTAGCCAAAAACCTAGGGATATGAGGGGAGGGATTCTTCAAAAACCCATCAAAAAATCTAATTATTTGTGATAAAATCTTATCTAATTTAACTGTATTTAGTTAATTTGATTAACTCTTAAACCGAATTTAGCAAAAATTTAGAAAAAAAAATTAATTTTGACAAAAAAACCAAAAACTCTTTGGCCGGCAATCAGTCGATAGAGGGTACCTTTTCGAGAATCAATTGCTATGGGAAATAAATAACAAATTTCAAAATTAGGGAGAGTTTTTTATCCCTCATTTTTTGTCCCTGGTATAAGTCGAGCAAATTTTTTTAAAATTATTGTTTTTCTTTATTAGATAAACCTATGGAAAATTAGAACGATACAAAATACAATAATCTATATTTAAACAAAAGGAATTCAAAATGTAATCAAAATTTTTTTAAATTTTAAACTTCTTATTATTGTTTAATTATAATTATTGAAGTATTAATTTCATGCAAAGATTGAGAAGTTCGATCAATCCAGGGGGGAGGGGGTTCCAAAAACGTTAAAAACTTATATATTTATAATGAAATTTTGTTTAATTTAACTGAATTTAAACCAAATTTAGTTAATTTAACTAAATTTAAACCGCATTTAGTATTAATTTAAAAAAAATATTTTAATTTTGGTTTTAAAAAATCCAAAAAATTTGCCTTTGACAACCGGCAAAAAGTCGAATGGATGCATTTTTGCAAACTAAATGCTAGGGGGAAGGTAAATGCCAATTTTCAAAATCAGGGAAATTTTTGGCTGATACCACTTCACAATCTCTGAATTTATGTATGATTTTGAAGTTAAAATGTTAATTTGTTATATTCGCATACTTTTAATATTTGCAAATAATGTCTTACTTTTATTATTTGTTATATACGAGTTGTTATTAGTGAAATTGAATGTATGATATATTTTTAAAGCGGTTGACAAATAACATTTTAAATTATAAATAGACCTGTTTAAAGTTAAAACATTAATAATCAAACAAAAATTATTTCAAATAAAATTTTTGCTAAAATACTATTTAATAAACAATAAAATAAATAGAGATATCGGATCTGATTAGCGATCATAGCATCGAATCTCTATTATCTAACGACGACTCGACTTAGGTTTCGATTTAGACTTTGATTTGTTCTTTGATTTGCTTCTCGTTGTCCGACGTTTTGTTCGACTTTTTGACCGACTTTTTGACCGACTTTTTGACGAACTTTTTGACCGACTTTTTGCGGGACTTTTTCGTCGATATCTCGGTCTAGACTTCGAGTGACCCGATTTGCCGGCTCCTGATTGTCGACTCGACAGACCACTTGGGCCGGGTTGGGATCCCCGAAATTTGGATGTTGAGGCACCCGATGTTTGAGAACTGGTTCTGTGTTTCTTCGAACCTTTCGAACTACCCTTTGAGTCGCTCTTTGATTTGCCTTTAGAGCTCTCTTTCGGAACTATGCGCTCGACTTCGTAGTACATTGTCTTGAATTTGCCGATTACATCGTCTCTCTTCTCATAGAGCCATCCGTCCAAACCATACCTATGCTTGAGGTCAGTGCTGCGTATTCGGGTGTTGTCACACGGACTCCATCTGTATTCCGTAAACTCTTTGTAATCTCTGATTCCAAACACAACAGTATTTCTTCTGTTGTGTGCAAACAGTTGTTTGTCTTCAATCACAAATTGTTCGCTCATTTTGTAGTGCGTTCTCTCGAATTGGTTTAAACTCTCGAAATTGATTTCTAAACCATCTAGGTCAAGCGTTCGGTTCGGAATATAGTACAGTTTTTCCTTGTAAAGAATAGGCGGATACAGCGGTGGCATTATAAACGCACCCGGGCTCAGACCCACGCCCTCCTGGGTGCACTGTCGATAAAAGTTGAACTCAACGGGTCTGTTCGGTTTGATTGACGTATACGTGCCGTCAAAAAGCTTTAAACATTTACTGACGTCGCAATCGAGGGCTCGCCTGTCGTTTAAACCGAGTATTTTTTCTAACATTGTCGAATCTCCGGGCGCTAAGAAACGGTAGTCAGCATAGGAGCCAAGTGTAGTACCATAAAAGTTATAATCGTAGAGTCGTTCGAATTGATGTCGACACCAGATCTCATTAATACCGTCCGCCCAGTCCTCCATTGCCACTATACGCCCGCCTTCGGGTATATATAAAATGCACGGTTTTTGAGTCGGTGTTCGATGGAAGACCAATTCCCAGGCAATCGAGTTATGTTCGGATTGATTGGCGCCCAGAAATAGTACTGGATTTTTGTAAGCCCTAACTGTCTGTCCACTCGAGCTTTTGATTAATTGCATTTCGAGTGCTATCTCTAAAGTGTGCGGAAGCAAAGTCGGTTTCCAATTGGTGCCATTCAACATCAGTTGTCGCTCGACCACTACAACCCCGCCCTGTTGTACGAGCGATCGGTGGTGTTTACCCTCGCCGCCTTTGATCTGACAGCTTTTGTATTCGTCAGTAATGGCCAGTTTGGCGCCGGCGCACACATACAGCGCAAATCGGGGCCGATTCTTATCGATATTACCATTGCGTGTGTCGTAAACATCGGTTTTAAACTCCTTTTCCATGAGTTCGTAAACAGCGCCTTCATTAATAGGAGCCGGCACTCCCAAAGCCTTCACATCCCGATAGTAGTATCGGTTTCCTCCAGCTTGCTCATAAGTAAACCGACTTTCTATGAATTTAAACCAAAGGCCCAATGTCAGAACGAGGCTTCGATCCCTGGCATGATAACGCGGCACCGGATATATCGAACTGACCGGAGCGCGAGTGCTCATCTGGTATGTATCAAACGAACCCGTTACGTAACCGGTCTCATACATCACTAATACTCCATTGTTACCGATTATCATATGTGTTCCGAACTGTTTGGGCGCCACTTCATTCACATACTCTGTATGCTCATTAAGGTCGTCGAAAGCACCGACGTACATGATTGAATTGATACTGAGATTAACCTTACTTTGTCGTTCGTAATGTATTGACTCTTGAGTGTTCCATTCAAGCACCGCTCGTCGCCCTCTTTCAACTTTTCGGGTTGCGAACAATCGATATTCTTGACCCACCTGACCTGTTCGATATAAAAAGACTCGAAATCTCCGATAAATGCCTTTATCACTCAGTAATAGCATTGGTTTCGACATACCTACCTGTGCCCGATTCTAGTCTTTCGATTCGATTAGTTTTATAATTTGTTTGTAGTTCTGAACGGAATAACTGTTTGATTTGTGATTTGGATTTTGCTTTTCGAGTTTTTTTTATGTTTTGGTTTTGATTTATTTTAGGCATAAATCTAATAACGTCTTTAAAATTATATTTTTAATTATATAAAAAAAAGTTTTTTTATTTATTCAAATTAACTTTTAAAAAATTTGTAACTGTATGGATTTAAAAATAAAACCATGTTTATATTTTATCTATAAATAATATAAAATTAGAATTAAATTTTAATCTGTTTTAGCCGATTCTAAATCATAACAATCAAAACCGTTTATCATATCTTTTCTATTTAATTGATAATTAAAAAACATTGTTTATTGTTTTTATATTAAATATTTTAATTAAATTAAAACTTAAGTCAAATTCTAATTAAAAATATGATCTTATTATTGTCAAAGTTCATGTTAAATTAGGCAAAATTCATCATAAATATATGGGCGTGTTTTGAGCGTTTTTGGCAAAATTTATAATTAAAATTCAATTGATTTGAAAAATTTCCTTGATTGCTCCCCTAGGTTTTTGACCAAGTTTTTTTTTAAATACAACAATCTATACTCGAATGGCTGGCTGAATGAAAGCACCAAGAATTCGAAATTCAATTACGATTTCCACAATTTTTATAATTATAAATTTTTTATTATTGTTTAATTATAATTATAAAAGTATAAAATTTATGTACAATTTTGATGTCTAAAATTTTTATCCTTTAAATACCCATACTTTTACTTTTTTGCAAAATATGTCTTCCAATTTTAGTGTGCTATAAGTGGGATTTACTGTATATAATATTCTTAAACCGGTTGACAACATACTGTTCGGTGACAAGTCATGGCGTGTTTTATATATTAGTAAACCAATAGAAATGCTTCAAATATTAAAAATAATTTTCTAACAATATGTTTGTATGACTTTAATATGTGTTGGTTGTGACGTATTTCCTATCTAAATACATTCGGCTCACGGGCTTGTCACCGGCCAGTATGGTTGACAAGTAAAGATTCTTAATATACAAATATAGAATATATAAATAAACTTGTTTGAAGTTAAGACATTAATAATCAAAACAAAAAATCATTTCAAATAAAATTTTTGCTAAAATACTATTTAATAATCAATAAAACGAATAGAGATATCGGATCTGATTAGCAATCATTGCATCGAATCTCTATTATCTAACGACGACTCGACTTAGGTTTCGATTTAGGCTTTGATTTGTTCTTTGATTTGCTTCTCGTTGTCCGACGTTTTGTTCGACTTTTTGACCCACTTTTTGACCCACTTTTTAACCGTCTTTTTGACCGTCTTTTTGACCCACTTTTTGACCGTCTTTTTGACCCACTTTTTGACCGACTTTTTGACCGTCTTTTTGACCCACTTTTTGACCCACTTTTTGACCCACTTTTTGACCCACTTTTTGACCGTATTTTTGACCGTCTTTTTGACCCACTTTTTGACCGTCTTTTTGACCGTCTTTTTGACCCACTTTTTGACAAACTTTTTGACCGACTTTTTGACGAACTTTCTGACGGACTTTCTGACGGACTTTCTGATGAACTTTCTGACGAACTTTCTGACGAACTTTCTGACGGACTTTCTGACGAACTTTTTCGTCCATATTTCGGTCTAGACTTCGATTGACCCGATTTGCCGGCTCCTGATTTCCGACTCGACAGACCACTTGTGCCGGGTTGGGATCCCCGAGATTGGGATGTTGAGGCACCCGATGTTTGAGAACTGGTTTTGAGTCTCTTCGAACCTTTCGAACTATCCTTTGAGCCTCTCTTTGATGAGCCGCCTGGGTGATCTATCGGACTTATGAGATCGACCGCTTTGTAGTACGTTGTCGTGAATTTGCCGATTTGAACATTTGTCTTCTTATAGAGCCATGCATCCAAACCATACCTATACTGTTCGTCAAAGCGGTGTATTGTCGTGTCGCCACATTTCCTCCACTTGTATTCCATAAACTGTTCGGACTGTGCGATTTCAAACACAACTGTATTTTTGCCATCACTTGGTTGTTGTCTCATTTGAGCATAAAGTCGATTGTCTTGAAACACAAAATCTGGGCTCTGTTTGTAGTGCTCGACCTCGAATTCGTTTAAACCTTTGAATACCACTCCTATTTGATCTAGGTCAACTGTTCGGTTCGGAATATAGTAGACCTTATTATTGAAAAAAATAGGTGGATACATCGGTGGCATTACAAACACACTCGTGGTCAGACCCACGCCCTCCCGGGTGCACTGTCGATAAAAGTTGAACTCAACCGGTTTGATCGGTCTAGTGGGTCCTGGCGCCGTATAAGTGTTTGGCGGAAGCGTAATAGTATTATTGAGGTCAGTATCAATGGCTCGCCTGTCGTTTAAACCGAGTATTTTCTCCAACATTGCCGCCTCTTCGGGCGCTTTGTAATCGTATCGAGAATGGGTATGAGTACTATAAAAGAGAGAATCGTAGAGCCGCTCAAATCGATGTCGACACCAAATCTCATCAATACCGGCCGCCCACTCCTCAATTGCCACTATACGCCCGCCTTCGGGTATATATAAAGTGCACACTCTTGGGTCTGGTTTACGATTGATGAACAAATGCCAGGCAATCGAGTTGTGATCGGAATGATTGGCGCCCAGAAATAGTACCGGATTTTGGTAATTTGGGATTACCTGTTCACTCGAGCTTTTGATTAAACTTTTTGAGATCGCTTCTTGTAAACTGTATGTTTTAAAGGCAGATCTCCAATCGGTGCCATTCATCATCAGTGGTTGCTCGACCACTACAACCCCGCCCTGTTGTACGAGCGATCGGTTGTGATCAGTATCGCGGCCCATTTTGTATTCGTCAGTAACCATCAGTTTGGCGCCGGCGCACACATACAGCGCGAATCGGGGCTGAGCCACTTGATCTGCGCGTCTGTTGTAAAAATTATCCCGGAACGATTGTTCTGTCAGGTCATAAACGCCACCGTTTTTCATCTCAGTTAGTGGCCATGCATCCTTTCCTTGCACCTTTCGGCAGAAGTACCGACTACCTCCAGCTGTGTCATATGATCCGTTCACGTTTTCGAATCTGAGTCCCAGGGTCAAATAGAGACGGTTTTGGTCACCGAGACGCGGCACCGGATACATCGAATTGACCGGAGAGCACGAGCTTAACCGGTAATTGTTAAACGGTGACTTTACGTAACCCGTGTCATACGTAAAGAGTGCGCCGTTGTCACCGATTGCCACATGCGCTCCCAACTGTTTCTGAGCCTTTGTCTCGACATACTTTGTAATTTCATCAATGTCGTTGGAAACACCTAGGTACATGATCGAACTAATATTGACAGGAATGTAACCATCTTTTTCGTAATTTACACTACTAGAGTTCCATTCGACCGAAGGTGGTTTTGAGCGCCGGTTTATTGTTGTTGCGAACAATCGATAATCAGAGTGACTCTGTACGCTGTTTCGTGCCATCCAGACTCGAAATTTTCGATAAATGCCTTTATCACTCAGTAGTGGTATTGTCGACATGCCTATCTGTGCCCGATTCTAGTCTTTCGATTCAATTAGTTTTATAATTTGTTTGTAAACTAAACGGAATAACTGTTTGATTTGTGATTTGGTTTTTGCTTTTCGAGTCTTTTTTTTATGTTTTGGTTTGGATTTATTTTAAGGATAAGTTTAATAATGTTTTTTAAAATTATTTTTTAAACATTAAAAGATAGTTTTAGTTTATTCAAATTAACTTTTTAAAAATATGCATGTAAACAAATTTGTATATGAATTTAAAAATAAAACATGTACAGTATATATTTAATTTATAAATAATATAAATATAAAATTAATTTTAAATCTGTTTTTAAGCCGATTCTAAATCGCAACAATCAAAACCGTTTATCATATTTTTGTCTATTTAATTGATAATTAAAAAACAATTTTAAAAATTACAAAAAAAAAACATAATTTTCAATTCATTGTAACCGAAAAATCTAAATTTTAAAATAATTTATTATAAGTCGAAACAAAAAATGGCAATTATTAGAAAAATGAAATCAAATCTCAATATCAAATGGACATTATGTCGGATAATCTATTTGCAAAAACAAGTATTTACCGAAAATTTCGAGTTTGTGCACAAAATAACTAAAAATAACATTTTATCGCATTCAGACAATCGGAATTCACATACAATAAAGTTTGGTTTCGTAATGATATTATCAATTCGTTACCTAAATTGATTATCAAGCTTATTTTAAAGTAAAATTATTTTATTATTTAACTAATATTTATTTTTAAGCTGGCGTTTTTTTAATTTTAAGTTTATCTGATCAAGGTTATTTTAGATTAAATATAAACAAAATTGTTTTGGCCTAACTAGGTTGATATTCTAAAATTGTAACATTTATATTTAGATTTTATTTTAGTTAGCAAGGTTATAAAATTATCATGTTAAAACTGTTCATTTAATCGACTTTTATTATTTTAAATTGAAAAATAACAACGAATGCCGACACAATAAATCTTATCTTGGTTATATTCTATAAGGTTTTTAGTGAACAGAATACGTCTTTCGCTTTTAAACTTTAATTCCATTTTTGTAGCGATTGTTTGAGATTTATGATTAGTATTACTAAAGATATATTGCAATCCATAGTCTCTGGTTTTGGGCAATAGTTGACAACATTTTTTGACCAATAATTCGGCGATTTTTTCGTTGTCCGCAAAGAGCGGTTGAACTATAAATCTATTTTTATTCGTAACCAAAAGTATACAAAAACCCAAAACTTCTTGTTTTTGATTAATTGCGACTAAATTGACGGTTTCGGGTGTTTTAGATATATGTCGTATTAGAGCCGTTCTATCGATTCGATCGCAAATTGTTTTGTCGTATTTGACGACACTTTCAATGTTGTCCTCATTTATCGATTGCAATGATATTCCGTCAATACTATCAATCAGTTTATCTAAATTAGGTTTTCCCGAAAAGTTAAATAACTTTTTTTCGCTAATTATTTCGAAACCACTTCTATCTCTGTATTTAGCCCACATCGGGGCTCGGGATACCAGAGCTATATTTCTATCAATGCCGATATGTTCTATAATTTTTCGCCAAATAACGGCACCGATACCCATACCCTGATATTCCGGCCTAACACAAAAGTCGCTTATGTAGGCCAGGTCTGGCATCAGATTAATCCCATTGCAAACACCAATAAGTTTTCCTAAATATTAAACTATTTATTTATTAAAAATTTCTTAGTTAATATAAGCTAGTTATTTTTAAATACATTGGCATAAAATAAACTTATTTACCGGAATCGACATCTTGTGCCACAATAATGCCTTTTGGATCAACCATTAGTAGTATCTCATTGCTATACATCGGAAGTTCGAACCCAACTTCGGACCAGATTTGTCGAACTTCTTCACAATCAGATAAGTGGAGTTCGCGTACAATAAAGTTTGGTTTCACTCGGTTTGACATTTTTTATTATTAAAAATAAATATAATTAACGACAATATGAAATATTAATAAATTATTAATCTAAAAAATTAACTAAAATAAATTACCAAGGCTAAGTAATAGCATAATTTTATCACAATTTCGATTATCAACTTTATTTAACTGATATAGTACTACAGTGTAACAGTATATAAAAGGAAAATGTAATGAATCACATATTTATTTATGTAGTCAACATATAGTTATTTATTTAATAACTTGTTAAATACTGTAAATACTAATTTTATAATTTCGATAAATGTGTAAACGGTGTTTTAAAATTTTATTTTAATAAAAAAATATTTGTTTGGCAACATTTTTTCTCAAAAATTGTCTACTTATTCAAGTTTGATTAGATAGATTATTGTTCAGAGTGCTATGCTTTGTTTGACAACAAACAGAAACAGTGTATCTGCAATGTCCAAAGAGTGGCTTAGTTGAACACTTCAGATGTCTTTTTTACTTGGTAACTAACTAACTAACAAACAACAATGTGTATCCAATTTAAACTCTAAAATTAAATCTAATTTTGCTGTTTTTAAAAAAGTTTGGCTTAAATATTAATTAAAAAGTAAAAAAATGTTAAAGTTTATAGCTAGGTTTGCTCAGTAAACAAAACTACTATATATATATATAATAATTGAAAATTAAATAATCTTGCTAAACTAATATTTGTAAATTGATTTAAATT
Organism: Belba bartosi; assembly: GCA_034693685.1. NCBI lineage: Eukaryota > Metazoa > Arthropoda > Arachnida > Sarcoptiformes > Damaeidae > Belba > Belba bartosi. The sequence continues at coordinate 1,618 of JAQFXP010003221.1, read as the reverse complement.
TAGACTAAATTCAAGTTCTGTTATGAATTGATGTTTAATTTTAAAACAATATTGAAATCAAATTAACCGCAAATAACGTTATAAATGCCATCTGTTATCCACTCAATACACTGAACAATGTTTACATTATAAGCAGTGATCGGCTGTATGTCTGTCAAACCAATCAAAACAATAAACTCTTTGAGCGCATGTGTAATAGCAATGATGTTATGTCTATTGTGATTGGTTTGGCAGACATATAGCAGACAACCGGTCAGTTGCCACGTGTTGTCAATGTTTACACAATTTGTGCATTAATTCGGGTTTTGATTGCAATTCAGTTCTCAATTAACTCTAAAAACAATTATTTGTTTTTAAATCAAAAGAAATTTTTTTAAGTAATTGTTTGAAGTGTTTATCAAAAGATTTTATTTTCATTTACTATTTGACTTATTGTTGCTTTGATTTGCATTTAAATTAAAAATATGTTTAAATTTCCGGAATTAAAAAAACATTTAAAATATGATATAAGAAGTGATATCTATAGTAGTGACTCATTCGACAGATTCGGCGATGACTTATGTGAAGAGATATTACAGTATTTGTCGTCAATTGAAGACTCGTTTCGCTTCGAATTGGTGTCCAAACAGTTCCGGAGATCTGTTCATCAAAAACAATACAAACTCTCAATAACTCATGAATTGGTGAATAAGAGAAAAAAAGTTGTTTTGAAACGCTTTAACACAATATTGAAAAAGTGTCGAAATATTAATTCAATTCATATATCGAATCACGTGTTGTCTCATTACAAACCGCCAGAAATCGAGCGAATGTTTAACTTAATTATGAAAAAGTGTCAAAATATAACTGAAATTCAATTTCCATTAACTTATATAAATGCGAACACATTTGAGAAATTTTGTAAAACTTTTTCCAAAAGTTTGAAAACAATAGTTATAACAAAGGACATAGACAGATTTACGTTATGTTCAATTCATAATAGCCTTAAGTTGTGCCTAAACTTAAAACAATTAATTATTACTGAAATGAGTTTTACAGAAGTTTTTATAAGTAATGATAATTTGGATTTTGGGAACAAATTGACGAAAATTGGATTCAATTATTCAAACGAAGACTTAATTGGATTTCAATTATTGTTTGATTTGAATAAAAATAGTTTAAAAAGGATTTCCATTTATATCAACAAAGAGGTGACCGAACACTCATTGAATGGTTTAGTGAATGGATTGACACAAATGTCGGAATTAATTGAATTAAAGATCGCTTTGTGTTGTAAACCCATAAAAGCCGAACAATTGGCACAAATCGGTATAAACTGTAAGAATTTGAAGAGTTTTTCGTTGGAATGCAATCCAAAGTCTGCAATAGATTTAATGGAAATAATTAAAACAATTAATAAATACTTTAAACACTTAAAGCGATTGGATTTAAAGTTTAACTATTTTTACAAATTGGAAATATTGAGTGAATCTATTAATGGATTAAAACATTTAACACATTTAAGATTAAATGACAATTACTATTCATATGACTTTAGTTGTATTAATGACTTGTTTTTCACATCAATTGACAGACATTTAGCAAAACTTCAATATTTGTCGATAACTAACGCAAACAT
>JAQFXP010003220.1:0-13026 GCA_034693685.1 Belba bartosi | reverse complement strand
CTTGAATAAATACTTTATAAAATAAAAAATTTTAAATTGAATTGAATAAATATAATATTTTAAAATTAATACTAAAACATTTTCCGGATTTTACTTTAGAATGATTATTACTTAAATGCTTTCCTGACTCTACAGTAAATATTTGACAAATATTTCCTTTGAGCCGAATATAAATATTCGGTTTAGGTTTTGTTAACCATCAAAAAAGTTTAACAAATTATTTTGGTTAGTTATAAATCTTTTTTTATTTAAATTACTGTTAAATTAAATTTAATTAATTTTAATTTAAACTGATTAAATTAAGTTATATTAAATTAAATTGCAAAAATATTTATTTAATATCCTTTATTTTACTCATTTTTATATTTTTCTAAAATTTAAAAAACGTTTTGTTATTTTACCAGCTTGTTATCTAACGATCTAACTTGATTGACATTGATTATGATTAATCTATATGTATTTTTTAATGTTTAATATATTGCCAAAATTTAATTGTTTATTTGTATCCATTTATTTTTATTATATTTTTATAATTAAACTTTTTATTTAATTATACATAGCTAAATTTCAAATAGTTTTAATTTTGTTAAAATGTTAGAAATTTGTTATTAATTAATTCATTTAATCAAATTGTTTATTTGCTAAATTAAGCAAGTACAATTTGATTGACAAAAATTTAATTACTATAAAATAATAAATTAAAAATATATAATTTACTTTGTTAGTTAGAATTGATTGGTGAGTATAATTTAAATTGAAATATTTTTAGAGATTCGTAAATAAAATTATTATCTAAAAAAAATTTCTTAATTATAATTTAGATCAGAGATAAGCACATATTACTCGATTTCGTACCCTAGCTTAAAACTGTTTACTAAATTTTTTTGTTTTAATCTAAAGAATAAATTTTATACATCAAATAACCAATTCTTATATTGGCAAATAAGCTAGTTAAAAACATAAATAAATAATATAATAAATTTGTTTATCGGAATTTTATTCTAATTTAATATTAATATTTTAATTGTTATTCCATTATTTGTTTTTTAAAAAATCTATTTAATTCTTTTTAAAACTTTTTAATAATTTATAATATTATTTCCAATCAGAATTTTGTATTTGATTTTAATTTTAAATCTATTTTCAATGTTTTATATAAATATAAAATGTTTTTTTTATTAGTAGTAAAACAAAATTAATATAGACACAAATAAATTTAAAATAAAAATTATATAAATACAAAACTTTGGATTTCCCAAGTTATAATTTAAAAGAATTAATTTTCTACTTTTATACAAAAACAATAATAATCTGTAATGTTTAAAATTTAATCTTGGTTGGCATTGCAGATACATTGTTTTTGCTTGTTTAAAAAATAATATAGCAATTAACAAACATTTTGATTTCTTATTTATGCCTGATTCTAATGTAGATTAAAGTTAAATAATCTGTAAAGTGGCCCAAAGATGCTAGCGTGTGCAAATATGTTGTTTTGTAGTTTTAGTTAAACATTAAAAATGGCTAACTAACAATTTTAAACACAAATATTTAGACCAGAGAAACGCAACATCTCATAGTTCAAAAGAGTTGATTAGCAATTTAACTGTTTGCTAAACATGCAAAAACAATATATCTGCATGGTCCAAAACTTGACCTTGGGTGACCAAGCAGATATGCTGTTTTTGTATGTTTAACAAATGGTATAAAAGTTAACAAACATTTTGATTTCTTATCTTTTGCGTTTCGCTGATTTAGACTGTTAATTTAGATAATATGATAGATTAATAAATAAAGCTATTTCTCAATTGGCATTTGAAGTAACTGCTCCTTTGAGTAATAAGTTTAACTTAAAGTTATATTCAGTGGTTTAAAATTATTTAGAGCTCAATAGTGTTGAATTTTTGCTGTTCATTAAACATACAAAAACAAGTTATTTGCAGTAGTTGACAAACAGACATGCGAATTATTTCAAATATATTGTTTTGTATGTGTTAATAATCAGTAAAAAAGCTAACTAACACTTTTGAACTCTTAACAATTTTGAATTACTGGTTATATCAATATATCGTGTAAGTAGCGGTCAAGTTAACAATTTATACATTTTTCATATTGGCTATTAATTATACACGATAAATTCGCAATGCACTTTACTAATTGATAATATATATAAATGGTTAACTGACCGCTACTGACACAATATATTAATAGTTTTTTTAATATTGTTTAATATGTTATAAAAATTTAGTGACAATTTATTTATTTATTTTATTTAAAAATAATGGTTAAGTATAGCATCAGTTTTTAACCAAACTTGTTAATAGAAATATAAAAAAAAGTTTCAAATATTGTATTTTATGTAAAGACATACTTTAAATGTTTTTTTGCTAATTCAAGTTAAAACTAGCTGACCAAAAATCTAACATATTGTATATGTATCTAAAATTTAGCAAATAAAGTTTGAGTTTTCTATGCTAGATGTAAATCACACAAATGTAATTTTCTTGCTAGTTTTAAAAATAAAATAAAACTTAAACTGATTAAAAGTGTTTTTAAATTTTTAAAACTAAATTTTGAAAACAAATAAAATACATTTTATTATTAAATTTAAAGTTTTAAAAATGTTTTATATACTTAAATTAAATAACTCTTTAGACTCAATGATAATTAATTAATATCTATGCAATCGGAGATATGAGAAGATTCCGATTCTTTGCATATCTTTTATGTTTGTCTAATCAGTTCTTAAAATAACTTTTAATTTCTCCGATATATGTCTTTTTACAGTCAATACGATAAATACCGTTTCGGAAATTAATCCGGTTTTTATTATATAAATGTTTAAAATAAATTATTCTTGGTATTTTTTAGTAAGGCCAAATAAATTTAATCTAAATTATTTGTTGCAATTTGGTTCTCATTTATTTTGTTTGTATTTTCTACTGCTATATCAGATCTCAATTATTTAATTTAGAACTAATTTTCGAAAGCATTGAATTACAAAGAAAAACATCAATTGATTGACTGAGAAGATTCCAAACAAACATGTTTTTAGATGGAGGTACCAGGTCAAAATCCCACTAATTTTTAAAATTAAAATTTATATTCCTAGTATTTGATTTACAAAAAGTTACCTGCCTTTAGCAACAGGCAAATTTTTGGGGTTTTTAGATAAAATTAGAAATTTTTATTAAATTAGTACTAAATTTGGATTAAATTTATTTAAATTAACTAAATTTAGCCTAAATTTAATTTAAATTTAATTAAATATAATACATACAAATTTTCTCTAAATTGTATCTAAATTATGTTTAAATTCAGTTAACTTGGGTAAAAATTTATCATAAATATCTAGGTAAAAACCCCTCTTATAAAACCCTCTCTTAAGTTTTTAACCCAATTTTTTTTGAAAATTTTTCTCCCTGGTCCCTTGGATTGGCCGGCCTTATGAACTATCTGAATTATATAACTATTGATTGAAACAAAATAATAAAAATAACAATTGCGTTGTTTTTCTAATCTTGATTACAATTTTTTTCGGAATTAATTTTGAATCAAATTACAAATTACAGAATAGATAAACACAACAACTAATAACACACTTTGTGCATGGCTAAAAATATCCTTGCTGTTCTGTAAATAAAATTACTAAAAATATTAAAAAACAATTAAGATATTTTTATATCAAAATAGCCATAATACATTTATTAAAAATTTTAGCTTTAATTATTAAACATTAAAATTACAAATTAATATTTCAAAATAATTAATTACCAATTTTATTTAATATTAATCAATTTTTGCTTAACAATTTTATTATAGCTAAATGTAAATTTCATAATGTGCAAAAAATTTTAAGATTATCTTATATTATAAACTTTTTTTTAATTTAAGCAGAGCTTCAGATAGGTTGCCGATCCAAGGTGGAGGAATTGGGGAAGGTATTTTTTTTAATTTAATTAAAAATCGAGAGGGAGTTTAGAAAAAAAAATTAATGTTTAAAAAACCTAAATAATTATAAAGCAATCTAGACAATTTAACTGAATTTTAAATAAATTTATAAATCAAAAAACGTAAAATATTTGCTGGCTGCTTTCGGTGACAAACATAACTTAGAGTGGGGGTATCTTTTCACTGACTATTAAATTCTATTACATTAAATGCTAGGGAAATGACAATTTTTAAAATGAGTGGGAATTTGACCTAATCTCTCCAATTTAAAGCCATCAATTTTATTATTTAAAAATTAACTAGCATTTTAAAAACATTTTTATTATTAATAAACTAAAAATTTTTAAAACAAAATTGTTGAACAATTTTTGTAAATATTTTTTCAATTCATGTCAATAAACAAACGTTTTGCTGACAAATGTATATCAATTTGTTTGCAATACAGCTGTTCTCATATTTTTCAAATACCAATTGTTTTATCGTTTTCTTTATTTTTTTGCTAAAATGGAAAAAAGAGAAATATTTTATAGATTTAAGAATTCATATACAGTTAGACATAAAAAAAACAAACAAAAAGCGTTACAAAGGTGTGACACAAATGCAGACTATATTGAAACAAATTTGACATTTTTTGCTGCTGTAGATCAAGAGCTTTCGGAAACCTTATATAAAATGAATTGTTAGGAAATGTCTGACTGTTGTTGTATTGGAGGAAAAGTTTGACAAAATTGGATTAAATGTATAAGTCATACGTCAATAGATAACTAAATTGAATATTTTATATCTAATAACATGTCATCTTATATCTAACAAAATAAAACTCGTTTTACGTCAAAAAGTTAATTAAATTTTTTGATACAATGTTTGAAATTAATAGAAAATTTTATTCCAATATTGTATTCTTTGAAAGTATTTCAAAAATTGAAATAATTTTTAACATATTTTGTCAAATATTTTCAAAAAATTTTTGTACCTTTACGTCAATTTATTTCAAAAAAATTAATAAAATAATTTTTACAAAAATTTTTACTTGTTTAAATCATATGATATATTACTTAAAGTTAATATAGATTTCAATATCATTAAGAATCCAAATCCATTCAAATTCGTAAGACTTGATCAAAATCTTCGTTTCTTTAGAAATAGAATATAATATTTATTTATTTGAATATAATATATATTTACATTAAATGCAGAGACGAAGCACTGATTATATGCATCAGTTATGCCTTCAATTGGAATGTAAGCCAATTCTTCTTAATCTAAATATTGTTTAATATAAATAACTAAATGCTTGTATTTATAGTTATCTAAGAGAATGACTACTACTTTAGCATATATTGCATATTATTTGCTGAAACTATAGCAACAATAAAAGTTTTGGCAGTTATATTTTTTAATTATTTAAATATATAAATTAGTATATGTCTTACACAATACATTTAGAATATTAAGAAACATTAACATATAATTATTATGTGTTAGACTATAAACATTTGCAAAGACTATTTGTACAGTTTTAACTAAAAATATCAAGATTATTTTAAAAATATTATGATTTAGAAAACAAGTCAATATATATTTTGGGTGTTTTATTAAAATTGAATCAAGTTATCAATTATATTAGTTTGATATTAATTTTGGAGTAAAACAACTGTTTTTCCAACAATTATTATAAATTTATTTAGCATTTATTTGAATTGAAAAAGTTAACTTGATGTTATAATTTGTCTTTTATTTTTTATAATAATGAGTAAAATCAAACAATTTGTATAAAACCAAGCTCATTTTTAAATTAAACAAAACAAATCAGGTATTCTACTTAGTTTACATCTGTTTGTGACAAATGGATAGTAATTATACTGATATTTGCGGCAAAATTAGTTAATAACAAAATTGTTAGTTTAGTTACTTTTTAAGAACTTTTTGAACAATTATTTTTCAAAACAAACTAATGATATGTCATATAAAACAGATTTATAAGACAGCAATTAGAAGCAGAAAAGTATATATTTGCAAAATTATTATATTTAAAAAGATTATAATTTCTTACATTGAATTATTAATTATATATTTATTTAAATTTAAAAAATAATAAATTATATTAATTTACATTATATATCTACTTTATTTAAGATTGTATTGTTATTTATAACAAAACTTTTAAAACTAACTTATTAATTTATTCTTTAATTGTAAATAAACAAAATTAAATCTTTTTAAATTTTTAAATAAAAATTTTATTATCGGATATGTGTTTAATAATTTGTAAACTAAAAAATTCGTTTATTACATTAAGCTATTATCCAAATCTAAATAATTGTCTAAATATCAAATTATTTTAAGCTACAGTTTAGACTAATATTATTATACAGTTGGGGTTTAAGCCAAAAAAAATAATCTGTCAAATTAATGCCTCGGCGAAGTGATCGGCATGTTTCTCATTTTATACAATGTCACTTAATTTAACTTAATTTTTAATTTAAATTTATATTTTTTTATAAATTACTCATTTTTGATAAAATAACATATAGAGCAAATAGTAATGTTTTAGATATATTATATTTAAATAAATTTATTTTAATGTTTAAAAATGAATAATATTTATAACAGTAATATTAGTTCTAAAAGCTCAATTCAATTATAGAGTAGTTTTAAAAATTTATGATGATGAAAAATTTTAATATATTTAGTATTAACTCATTTATATTTTTAGAAAAATAAAACCAAGTTAAATAAAGTGACATTAGTTTAAAATTAAAAAACTTTCCTATTACTTCTCCGAGGCATGAATCTGACAGAATAATTTTCTTTAACCCAAATCTCAATTGTACAGAATACTTTTTAAAAACTAGTTAATTATTTTTTAAATTTAATAATAAATATTTTAAAATATAATTTAAATATTAATATAATACGAATTGACTCTTACTAGTAAAATTATAAATTTATAACACGACAACATTTGCAATTGTAATCATAATTCATTTGGTAAAGAAAATTATTTAATATTTTATGCAAAAGTTGATACAAATAAAGCGAATGTCAATCAAAAAATATTTATAAATTCTTGGCTATGATATAATATAATTGCAAAACTTAATCAATCGAATATACATTACTACAGTAAAGCACCTGTACGTTTAATCATATTAAGGATTAACCAGCTAGACATACTAAGTTCTTAGAGTAACAATGTTAATACCTAACGCATAAATTGTCATAAAAGAGCAATTTTTACAAAGCATTACTGCATAAGATATTTGTACAGTTTATATATAAAAAACATCATTAATAATCTGACAAAATATAAAGTATCTCTTGATTTTGTATTGGAGTCAATGCTAGAATCCGTTTCATTATTATCAGACATTTCGTAATATTAAACTCGTGACACGAGATAACAAACTATCCGATCATTTGTTGGCTCGGCTTTCAATCAAATTAATTATCTTTTTGTAATATGAGAATCAATATTATTCTTGACTTTAAGAACATTAGCTCAAAATAGTTGATAAGAAACTTTAGTACTGTACTAAACAACACAAACACAACTCTTTCTTAATAAGAATATTCAATTCAATTATCAGAGTAAACACTACTTATACTTACATATATTAGTATATTAATATAATATATTAAATATATATTAATTGTATTATACTTTTATAACAAATTAACATTTAATTGCAAGATAACAAACAATACGTTATTGCTTATATTATAAACTAATTATTTAAATTTTTATTTAAATTATTTTTAAAAAATAATAATTATGCACTTTGTGACATTGTTATTTTGAAAAATATAACTTTGCAATTTAACAACTAAAAATATAAATAAAGCTACATTTACTACGGTTTATAAACATTAAATAAAATTATCTCTTATTTATTCAGATTAAAAACAACACTAAAAATGCAATTATTCTGTTATTTAAGAATAAAAGCTTAAATCGAAAAAATAATTTTTTAAAGTGCCATTTAAATTTTTCTTGCTAAAATCCGGAAACTATACTCAAATTACATACATATCGCATAAAAAATCAAAGTTATATATTTTTTATTTTGCATTAGTTGATTATTTTGCATATGATCAATTTTATAAAATAAATATTAAAAATATATATAATTAAGTTAACTTGAAAAATATGCAAATTACATTGATTAAGCTTTTTTCATTTAATAAATACAATTAAATAAAATAATTACTAATACAAAACAAATTTATTGATTGGCTTATATGTATCATCAATATAATTAGAGATGTTAATTTTACACAAAATAAGATTTAATCTATCTTGTTATTTAAATTAATTTAAGTTAGCACAAACAAAAGTAAAAACCAAAACAATATATTTCAATTAGACATCATTACAATATTCCAAAACCAAGCAAATACTTCCAATTGAAATCAAATGAAACTTGTTGCAAACATTTAACAAGAATGTTTCAATAAAACTGAAATTAACGTCAAAAATAGTCATTAAATGTAAAATATATGATATAATCAAAAGAGGGGGTCGTTTGAGCACAAAATACACGCATTGCTTGTTTTGGTAAACATTTACTTTATGTCGATTTCTGTTCAATTCAATTATGTCTCCATTTATAGCTCTGATTATATTCACTTCAGAGAAGAACTGCTCAAACTGTTGGAGCGGAAGAATTTATTCTTTGATATACAGACACAACTACACTATAATTAATTGATAGCATTATATACCATTGGATCTTCTAATGACAGAATCAATCAAATTGTTAATTAGAATCACAAAACTATTACTAATGATAGCAATATAACTGCGCTATACTATTCAATTTAATTTATTAATTTGTGCGATAAATCAGAAATTAATAATAGCTTTTGTATTATATTTATTATTAATGTCTATCATTTAAATAGAATTTATATTTGAAATAAATTTTGTTTATAAAATTTTTTTATCAAGTTTTATTTTGATTTTGAATGTTTTTTTTCCTAAATAAAATGATAAATTTAGACATTTCCGGAGATTTATATTTAATTGAACAACTAAAAATCTTTACAACAAATCTATTCACTTTGTTGTAGGAAATCAAAAATTTCTGAATCACTTATTTTGAATGGATTTGCAATATATTTTTGTGTATAAATTGCATATAAATTCAATTGAGTGATTATAAGATATGAAATTGTTGTCGAAATTCTGTTGCAAATACTTCACTAATTTAATTGAAAAGTTTTTTCGAATAAAAGATATGAATAAAACATTTGAATTGAGTTATGAATTTAAGCGAAAAAAATACTTAATATTTATCTCCAATCATGTCATCAGTCGACTAATTAAATAAACATTGAAATCGGGAATAAATATCAAAATCGACTCTTATTTGTGTTCATTCAATCAAAACAACAAATATAATGAAAACATTGATATAATTCATAGTTTCCTTCTATTAATCAATCCGTTCATTCGGTTTCTATTAATATTGGATTTTTGTGTCATAAGCGCTAACAACATATAATTGACGAAAAAAACATTTCGAAATTCATTTTTGTTATTTAGGATTATTTGAATTATTCAGTCGAATAGCTCTCACATTGAGTCTGAAGACGAATAGATTGAAAAACTCATTAATATTTTTGATGCATTCATTCGTTTTCAACAATCGAAATATAGTCCAAAAAATATTAGTCAAACAAAACTGTATTCAAAACAACTGTATTTGTAGTGAAGAACGGCTGTAATCAACGAAACGGAAATAATTACGAACTCTCTGTTAATTCTGGATATGTTTTTGCTTTGAACAGCAATAATAAAAATGTTTAATTAGTTTTTGGTTGAAATAAGTTTAAGTTCAAAGAGCTCTCGAGAAGAGACAACTTATTCGATGCAGTTTTTAGTCATTTTTATAATTTTTCTTTTACTCTTAATTAGATTTTTGTCAAAATATTTTTGCTTTTGATTTGTATTAAAATTTATTCAAATAATTATAAAATTTGAATATTTTTGATAATCAAAATATTTTTTAATCATTATTGAGAATTCTATTACAAATATCATACTAATGATTATTTTTCCAAGTTGATATAAGGAAATTAAAATTATAAATTGTATCGAATTTTACACAAAAAAAAATTATTTTTGATTTGACTAAGTTTTCGAGATTTTGAATTATCAAAAGTTGAGTTCAGTAGAAAAGAATAGAAAAATAAATTTTTGTCTATAATAATGTAGACAGGAATCGGTAGTCAAACTTGATTTTTATTCACATTTATAATTATTTAACAAGTTACAAATAAGAGATAACAGACTGTGCATACATATACAATGGAAGACGGAATACTAAACTATTATTACAATTTAATTTATAACTTTTATATTACAAAAGAATGTTGGTTTCTAAATTCATAAACATTAACAGGAAAGATTAAATTAATTAATTTATATAACATAATTATTCATTTTATAAAATATTTAAAACATTTCGATGTCTACAAATTGTGACATGTAAATTAATATTCTCTATTAAATTCTAAAATTAAACAAAAAATAAAATAAAATAATAGATTTAAAGAATTATTTCCACATTAAAAGTTTTATATACAAAACAGTTGATATAGTTTGAAAAGTTTTACCGGGGAATCAAAAATACTTTATTTTAGAAATTATTGTCAATAAAACAAAAAACTTTAAGTTTGAAATTAATTATTATATTTGCATTTGCAAATTTGAATAAGGGAGGGATTTTTGCCAAAATTTTGACCAAAAACCTAGTGGGGGAATAGGGGAAGGATTTTTCCAAAAACGCTAAAAAAACTATATGATAATATTTTATCTAATTTAAATGGATTTAAACTAAATTTAGTTGAATTAACTGGATTTAAACGGATTTAGCACCAATTTAGGAAAAATTTCCTAATTTTGGCCGACAAAACCAAAAAAATTGCCTTTGACGGGTTGCAAAAAGTTGACGGGGGAGGTACCTTTTCGCGGACCAAATGCTAAAGGGGGATAAATCAAAATTTTCAAAATCAGGGTGATTTTTGCCTGATCGAGACTAACTGTAATTAAAAATTTAATCAAAATTAAGTCAAACCTGAGCTAATATAGCGCTAATACTGCGCTCTATATTTGAGAATCTTTATTAAATGATATAAAATTATCAGATACTAAAATCTTCAAGTTTTTGATTCCATATGCTTAATATTGCTTGGCAATTTAAAAAAATCCACAAATGAGGTTTAGCTTCTTTTAAAATAGCAAAGATATTTAGAAGCTAATTCAAATTGTTTCTGTTTATAAAAATTAGAATTCCAACTTTAAATAGTATTTATTAATTTAAATCAATCTGGTTTATAATTTATAAACATTTAAGCATAAAGCAAATTAATTAAGCATGCTCACATGTAGTTAGGTAACAAAAGTTTTACGTTGAAAATTAATTTGATTTCTGAATTCAAATTGATTTCTGATTAATTTGATTTCTGATTTCTATTTATTTGATTTTTTAATATTTGAAAAAAATTATTAAAATAAATAATTATAAACACAAACACAAAGAATGGGTTTTTAAACGAGTTTATTGTGGATAGGAAAGGGATTGAGGGGAAGGGGAGAACGGCACTGACCAAGAAGTGTTGGAAAGGACTCGAACGGCACTTTAAATACTGAATCAATTATAATATATTACAACTACTTGAGTGATCTGTTTTTAGTTTCTTTGGCTTTGGACTCATTGTTCCGGTTTTGTCAACCAATCGACGACTCAACAGATGTCCCATAATTTCAAACCTTTTGAAATAATTATTTATTTAATTTAAAAATATTTTAAATATATATAATAATCACGAGATTTGTTTAAATCAATTAAAAGAGTAATTATTAAAATATTGTAATTAATGGAAAAAATAATACAAAATAGATTAAATCGGAGTTTAATAATTGCTTTTTTAATCAATTAATAATTGATATAATTTCTTAAAATAGATAAAAAAGTAATAAACAATTTGTTTGTATTTATTGTTTCAAATTTGTTAAAATCTCAACTCGTCGTCACTTTCATCTTCAGGCTCTAAATGTGGATCCATTTGTGGCGCAGTTTCAGTGGTATCGAGATCTGCCAACTCTTCCATTTGTCTTCTATACGCTTCATCACTGGACGGAACTGATCCTAAAACTGTGTCCAAATCCGAATTCATTGTCTCTGTTTGTCCGGTTCCAGTGGTATCGAGATTTGCCAACTCTTGCATTTGTCTTCTATACGCTTCATCACTGGGCGGAACTGATCCTAAAATTGTGTCCAAATCCAAATCCGAATTCATTGTCTCTGTTTGTCCGGTTCCAGTGGTGTCGAGATCTGCCAACTCTTGCAATTGTCTTCTATACGCTTCATCTCTGGCCGGAGCTGTTCCTAAAACTGTGTCTAAATCCACATTTCTATTATCCACATCCAAATCCATATCCAATCTTTGTCCCATTCCAGTGGTGTCGAGATCTCCCAATTCCTGCATTTGTTTTCTAACATTTTCATCACTGACTGAATCCAAACCTAAAATTGCATCCAATTCATCGGCAACTGTTTCGGGAGTATGAGCTACACCGGGTGAGTGAGTTGTGGGCACAGGTGGTAATTCGGGTTCAGGTGAGGCAACCAAAATTTGAGTTGTGTGTTGTTTAGGCTTTGTCTTAACAGCAGATTTTGGGGGAATTTTCTTTGGACTTTTGACTTTGGAAGAACTGGCAGTTGATGGACCGGCAGTTGATGGACCGGCAGTTGATGGACCGGCAGTTGATGTACCGGCAGTTGATGGACCGGCAGTTGATGGACCGGCAGTTGATGTACCGGCAGCTGTTCGAGCGGCAGTTAAAGGGCCAGGAGGCACTAACATCTTTTCCTCATTTGGCCACAATTGTCTGGGTGGACCAAACCTCTCCATCCACCCCAAACCGGGTTTGATCGGATTGAGACCTTGTTTATCGATGAGGCCAAGGTCAATAAATTCTTGTCTTCTTTCTTCGACGTCTTTGTAGTGTTGATCCAAATACTCAATTATATCTGTGAGCGCTTCTGTCTTCTTCGGATCGGTTTCTTT
>JAQFXP010003219.1:0-13030 GCA_034693685.1 Belba bartosi | reverse complement strand
ACAATATTCGACATAACAATATTCGACATAACAATATTCGACATAACAATATTCGACATAACAATATTCGACATAACTATATTCGACATAACAATATTCGACATAACTATATTCGACTTAACAATATTCGACTTAACTATATTCGACTTAACAATATTCGACTTAACTATATTCGACATAACAATATTCGACATAACAATATTCGACTTAACAATATTCGACTTAACTATATTCAACTTAACAATATTCGACATAACTATATTCGACTTAACAATATTCGACTTAACTATATTCAACTTAACAATATTCGATTTAACTAATAACAATATTCAGTAAAAAAAATTATTTATATTTTATACTATATTTAAATCATAATTTATGTACATTTTCTTATACCATCAGATGTCTATGAAAAAACAATGAAAAAAACGATCAGGCCTTTGCCCAAATTATAACTTAAAACATTATAGCAGTTATATTACAAAAATAATAGTGGGCATATTATTATTATTTTTACGTAATTCAATAATGATATTTTTACACTTATTAGTGATCTATATTTCAATTCAATATTTTGAAATTTTATTAAAAGTTTTAATGTATTTATTAATCGATTAAATCGAATTTAGAACTATATTTTATCGTATCGTTACAAACAAATATATACAATAAAATTATTTTCTTTATAAATTTAAATTTTTTTTAATAATAGAATTTGTGTAAATATTAATAATACAAATTTATTTTACATATTAAGCATACATGAAACAGAGAAAACTCAAATATTATTTTTGTCAATTAAATATTAAAGTAATAATTTTAATTATTAAAGACTATATATATTAGTAATTAATAAAATAAATATATAGACATTACTTAATCATCCATAAATTATAATTTAAGAACTAATATAATTTATATCAACAAAATTATAAGTATATTGCAGTCTTTTATAAAACTGTAAAATTATATAATTTATTATATAAAACTAATCTTTAATATTGTCAAAATTAAATTGGTATTGTTAAAGACAAACATACTTTAAATAATAATAATTTGATTATTTAAATTATTTTTTAAATTCTGCGTTTGATTATATATTAATTATTAAACGTAATATTTAACAATTTTAATTCGTCCTAAACATCTATATTATTATTTTATTAAATTATTAATTATTTTATTCTTGATTGTAATCAAATATTCATTAAGTGAGAATAAAAATTTAAACAATATAGAATATTAAATAATTTTAATAAAGATATTTGTTAGAAATTTAGTAATTTAAAACTATAAAATGGGAGAACTTTGTTTAAATTTATAATTAATTGTAAGAATGTGCCGAAATAGATGAGAAAATAGCTCAGGCGAGTGGGAATGCGTCCGCTTTTTAAACATGAGTTGCTATTCATAGGCCGAAGCCTTTCTTCCTGCACAACCAGTAGTGAGGCCAGGACTCATCACTTCACCGCGATTTGGACCACGAATGTAGTAAGAATTAAATAATAATTTAGGCATGATTTGAGTCAAGAAAACTATGGGCATTACCATTAGCCATCTAATGGTAGTGTACGATTAATTAATAACTACCTATCTACGTATACGGAGCGTTTAGGTGTTTACTCTTAAATCTGTTACACTATCCTCGTCAACATATCTCATGGTGTAGTAACAAATCCTACTGAGTTGCAAACCCCCGGTTGTGCAGGGAAAAGCCCTCGGGCATAATAAAAAAATTTAATTGAATAAATTTACATAAAATTAAATTAGTAGATAAATTAAATTTGTTTAATTTTCAAAAATATAAAAAAATTGAATATATTTTCAACGCAAATATATTTATAAATTTCATAATTTTTAAATTTGATAAGTTTTAATAATTTATTTAGCAATTTGGTATTTTTAAATTTTGCATTGAAAACTGTTATAATTTAATTATTTTAGAGTTTAATTAATAAAAATTTTATAACTTGTAATATTTGGTTATTGCCTCCGGGACCGATGGGTTTAAATATATATACAGTAACTTATTACCAATTGATGTCTGTTAATTTCAGATTTGACACACATCAATTGTTTTGTTATTAAATAATTTTATTTTAATTTTGCATTCAATTATCATTAAATTTGGTGGTCGCCTCAACACTGATTAGTCGATGATTGATCACTTTTTTGTCGATTTGATACAACTCGTTCTCTATATATAACTCACGATCGGTCATGCTACCACTTCTTACCAAACACTCAACTTGGCCTTCATATTGTGCAACTAATCAAATATACGACTGTAATCGGAGCAATTTCTGAAACGCCTTTAAATGCGCGTCTCAATATAAATATTATTGCAAATAATTTAAAAGAGTTTAATAAATACAAATTTAATTTGTTACGACAATTGGAACTAAATTAATATTAAAAATAAAATATAGATCCGATCTAAAAAAACCGAAACAGGCATAACACGGTAAGATTTTGAGAAAGCAAAGAAACCGAATGTCACAATAATTTGATTTAAATTTTTACTGTGTTTATTTCTGTTAAATGTAATTATTAACAATTAAAAAATTTTATAATTTAAATCATTTTATTAAAATACATTTATTAGAAAAATTATTTAAATTTATTAATTTTTGTAAAATTAATTTAATAATTCAACTTGATTAGAATTGGGTAATAGGATTAAACTAAATTTGTTATATACGATTTCTAAAAATTGTCTTTAATTAATATAATAATTTACAATAAACAATAAAATTATTAAACATTTTTTGTACTTTACAATAAATAAATTTATTTTTCAAATATTTTAATAGTTTTACATGTATATTTTTATTGTTATTTAAGAAATTTTTGAATTTTCAATTTAATTGTAATACATTAATAAAAATATTAAAATAAAAACAAAAGATTTACACAAATTTTATAAATTTTACATTTTATTTTTGCCTATAGTTATAAATTATTTTTGTAAAATTCATTTAATTATTATTATAAAAATATGGAAATATTATTAAAAATATTTACGTTTAACCAATGTAATTTTATATATATATATATATATATATATTATAAATTTTATAAAATTAGAATTTTACTTCAGTTTAACATTTTAAACTTTTACAAATATACTTTGTAATGCCGTTTTCTATTTAATCATTATGTTTATAATTATTTTTCGTTTTGAAATTTATATAAACAATTAAAAACACATTTTTTATTTTATATTATCTTACAGGCAAAATAAAATAATTTGTAATAATTGACTTAAATTATTTTGAAATAAAAATTATTATAAAAAGATAAAAGATTCTATTTATAATTGCATATTTTAGTTAAGCAAAGTTCAGTTTTAAATAAAATAGATTTACATTAATTTAAATTTATGCTTTTACAACAACAAATATTTAACTAAATCATTTAATTTAATTGTTTAATTATAAATTATAAAAATCAGTTTCAATAATAATTTTAATAAAAATAAAATAAATTTAAAAATTTTATTTAAATTACAATATAAATAAAATTGAGACTTTTCTGAATCGTCCAGAAATGATATTTTAAATAAATTTAATAAATTAAATTCTTATTTTTTGATTAATTACAGTTTTAACACATGATAATTTTATTAAACAAAATTTAAATTCAATTAATAATAATATTGCAAATGATATTATATTAAAAACAAATAATAAAATTAACAATTAATAATTTAATTTGTAGAAATTTTATTATAAAATATATGCTATAAATTAACCACAATTTTTAAAAATAAAATTTAATATTAATATAATAATTTAAATTTAAAAAACAAAAATCTAACTATGATATTGTTATAAATCTAATAATTTAATATTTTTAATGTATTTAATTCCAATTTTAACACATTTTATTAAACAATATTTATATTATAATTATTATTACTATCAAAATTATAAAACAACAAATAAAAAATGTTTTAAAATAAATTACCTTTGTAAATTAATATTATATTTTTTATTTTTAAAGTTTGTAAACTTTAAAATGTTTTTTGAAATATAATGCTTATTTTATTAAAAATAAATGCAATTATAGTTTGAAATTAAATAATATATAAATCACTATAATTTTATGTTTATCGTTTACGGTTGCAAAAAAACTTTAATATTGTTCTTAAGCGTTTAAAACAATTAAAAATAAATTATATTAATTTTAGTCGTAATTGGAGGATGTAAATTTTTTTTGTTTACATTTAATTTTTTTTAATATTCTACAATTTTACTTTCATCCATAATTATAAAATAAAATTTGCTAATAATAAAATTTAATTTATAAACATTTTTTCAATAAATGTTTATAATTAATATAAAACTTAGATATTGGTTCAAAATGTATTATCATTTTAAATTAAATTAGTCAATAAAATTTAAATTTATTGCGAATATAAAACAATTTTGATAATTTACTTGCAAATAATAATTGTTAATTAATCGTACAATTACAGTATACTCCGCATATAATCACTCCGCTTATAATCACACTCGGTTATAATCACTGCATATGCAAAACACCAAATGTTAAAAATAATGTTATTAATGCATTGGTTATAATCATTTTCGTCTATAATCACTTAATTTACCATGCACCAACTTGGTGATTATAAACGGAGTATAATGTATATTACAATTAAATTATTAAAATTAATTTGTTATGGTTTCATACGCATTCCCGATTAATATTATGTAAATTAGCAGTTTATTTAGCATAATATTTAATATTTTTAAAACAATAAAAAAAGTGCAAAATAACATTTTTATTTTTGTCATTAGATACAAATATTTGAGTTAATATGGTAATTAATAAATAATTTAGTACATTTTAAATTGTAATAAAATAATTTTATTTAATTTCTAATATTTAAAAAATAATTTCATTTTTCTAACATAAAAATAGCAAAAATGATATTTACATCATATTTCCATATTTATCAATAAATAATATTTGTTATGTTAAAATAAAAATTAAAAATTTTACAATAGTTTCATATATTTTAAATAATAATATGATATTAAAGGTTAAATTCTGCATTTTAAATTATTACAAAAAAATTGATTATATAATTTTATTTTTATTAATGTGCAAAGATAATGGTAACTATTTTAAAATATAATCAGTCAATTTTAT
Source organism: Belba bartosi (assembly GCA_034693685.1). NCBI lineage: Eukaryota > Metazoa > Arthropoda > Arachnida > Sarcoptiformes > Damaeidae > Belba > Belba bartosi. The sequence goes on along the minus strand of JAQFXP010003219.1, from coordinate 7,870 downwards.
AAAAGAAATATTAAATGTTTTAATATTCGGTTTTTAATTCACATTTGATACAACATTGTATAAAATATATTTAAATTCTGTATTGTATTTCAAACAAATTTTTGCGAAAAATTAGCTTATACATGCATTTTAAACACTACCTAAACATTTTTTAAATGCCGCTTACCCTGCAACAGTATTAGCCAGTTATATGGCTTTATGCATAAATGTTCTGCATTTCATTTGCCACCCTACATTTGAGTTTTATTGCTTAAATAATATCTGGTTTAATTCTAAATTTAAAAAATTTTATTTGATTAAATTAAACTTGATCTTTTACTAATTGATTTTGTTTATATTAAAATATAATTTATAAATTTAAGAAAAAATTCGCAAATAATTTATTTTATTTCACATTAAAATAATTTTAAAATACATTTCAAACTGTAATTTAATTAATAATTCTATGTTTATTACTAATAAATTAATATTTTATATACATTTTGACGTCAATTGCTACTCATTTTTGAAATACATTTTTCTTATTTGAATTTTTTTTGAAAACTTATTTCATTAACAATGACTAGAAGAAGTATATATTAAAATACAAAAACAACATCAAAAATAAAGTTAATTATATTGTTGATTGTTTTTATAATTTGCAAACACAAAAAAATATTTTTTATTGTATTAACATTTTGTAATACAATTATAATTTAATTCCTTAAAGCAAATACCTAATGGCAAAAGTAAATGTTCTATTTTGCACAACATTTTTATTCTAATATTTTAAAAAATATTATATGTTAAATAAACTGCAATTTTATAATATATAATTTAAATTTGTTTTTATAATAAATTATTAATAAGTCTCGGAGTCTGTTTAATTATTTATTTAATATTTTATCTTGAATTTTAATTCCATTATTGATAATAACTAATTTTTTTATTAGTATTTATAAATATTTTATTTAAATTTACAGTTTTTATTAAAAAATAATCTAATTTTTTATCTTTTCAGGAAAATAAATTTATGTTTTGTTTATATTCTCATATATATATAAGTAAATGCTAAATATTGTATATTATTTAAATTTTAAAATAAAAATATATTTACAGTTAATTTTTTATATTTATTATAATTTAGTACAGTAACTTTAAAATTATTTTTGTAATAATTAAAAATTTTTAATTATAAAATATAACAAAACTGAACATTATGATTTTAAAATTTTTATTGCTAAATCTTTAAATTCAATAATTAATACTTTAAATCCAAATCTCAAAATTTTAATATCTCTAAGCCCTCCATTTATTACCGCATTATAAAATAAAATATTTATATTCTATTCAAAAAAAATAATAATTAAATATCTATTATTTTATGACAGTCAAAATTTATCAAAAGTATTGTACAAAACCAAAATTAGGCAATTTTTATATTCTCGGCGAAGTGATGACATTTTTACTAATTTTAAACTTATGTCATATTCTTAATTTTATTTTTATTTCTAATCAATGATTTATTTAGAAAACATTAGGAATATTAAAATTTTAACTATTAAACTTTAATCTAATAATATTCAAGGAATATAATTTGAATAAATCGATAATTAATTGCATTAATATATTTATTTTAAATCCGGAGAAAATATTAATGTCTTAAATAATATTTATTTTTTAAACTTAAGTAAATTTATATTAAATAATTACAACATATGACATTTTGTTTTATTTATTTTATTGTCATTCGTGTGATTTATATAAAGCAAAATAAACTTAAAAAATAAAAATCAGTTTTCAAAAGTGACATGAGTTAAAATTAGAAAGATTGTCGATCAATTGGCCGAGAATATAAATTGCCTGATTATGGTTTTGTACCATACATTCTTTAAATGTTGACTGTATAAATAAATAAAACAACTTTACTGTGTACCCAAATACAGCATAAAATATTTAATAAAAATAATTTGGTATTAATTTATCTAGGTGAATAAAATATGATTTTAAGTAAAATAGTAAATAATTTCACAACCTTACAATTTAAAAAATAAATCAGAAATATATCTGATTTAAAACAAAAATTAAAAAAAATTTGTATAAAAGAATTAATAAATAATAAAATTATTTATATAGCTAATAAAACAATCCAAATTATTTATTTTAAAAATGTTTAAAATTTAAATTTTATTTTTAAAAATTAAAATACAGTTTTAAAATCGTATATATAAAAAAATTTTATTTTTTAATTGTTCCATTTGATTGATAACTATAACCAATAACTATATTTTAATAAATTATAATTAAATATTTATAAAAATTAAGTTAAAATTACAGTTTTTGTAAATAAATTATTTATTTGAATGTGAATATGAAATTTTAAAATTTTAGTCGTTAATAATTGATCTCGTTTACAATAAATAAACTTTATAATTTGAAACTATTTAAAATAACATAAAGTTTAATGTAATTCTTTCTGAAAAATTATCAAACACAAGATTTTAGCCAATAATCAAATTTATATAAATTTTAATTAAATGTTAACAAAAATAACTTAAAAATTACAGTTATTAAAAAATACTCATAATATTAATTTGCTAAATATAAATACCGGGTAATTGTTGCCAAATTAAACGACACCAATAAATTGTAACTATTTAAAGCAATTGTAGTATTTAAAATACAAACTATAAACTTTTAAATTAACGAAAAGATTTTTAAATAAAAAAATATTTAATTACATTTAATGAATGACGATATATTGCACATATTTTTTAAATAATATTTTAATTTTTATAAAATCATTAAAATTAAGTATTATACTATTTAATCGATCTCCGCAATTGTTATATGCAATATTTATTTTATGTGAAAACCACCGATAAATGTAAATTAAATATTATTTACTTTCATATATTAATAATGTTAAATGCTTTATTTTTTATACAAAACATTTGTGCAAATTGCTTTTGTCAAAAGTAAGGTTTGTTTGATGCAATATCTAGCGTTTTTTGTATTTTTAACCATTTTAAATTATTTAATTAGTTAAATGTATTTATTTAATTTATGTTATTGTAAAAAAATTAAATTTAAATTAAATAAAAAATATCAATCACTAATTATAATAACTTATAACTTAAATTATAACTTATACAGAGAATTTTACAAAAAATAATTGATGTAACGTTTACAATTTAAAACATGTTTATATCACAAATATTTTTATTTTTGTGTTTATACCAATAAGGCGCTTTTTATTGGTTAAATAATTTTAAAAATGTTTTTGTTTGATAATAATCACCAAAAAATTCACGTTTTAATAATAATTCCGACATGTTGAACATGTGTATCTTTTATCATATTAATGTCAAACGTGGTGAATAGACATGCACTCGATTCAGCACTTCATAAGCGCGTCTTAATTAAACTGTAATTTTGTGCTTACCAAATATATCGTCTCTCTGATAAATACGGTTTAGCGTATACTGTCACGACATGCTTCCAATTAACGCAATTAATGAAAAGTTTTGAGCTAATGCTTAATTGTCGCTTGCTGCCACAGATTTGCTCGAATGCTAAAAATAAATGAAATTAAATTTTGCAAACGCCTCATAACCTGGAACTTATCCGTAAATATCCGGATATTTATTTGTAACAAATTTTATTTTAATATTAATTTCTACGAAAGTTGATAAATATAACAATAATAATTAAATATATGTATAAAATATAGATATGAATGTGGCGACATTTGAACTTATAGTTAAAAACAATAGAGAAAAAAATTTAAAATTTATTATAAAACATAGAAAAAAATAAAATACTGTATCAAAATTATATAAATCCTTACCAATTGTGTATTTTCAATGCGGCAGCTCTACCAATTGATTTGGCATAATAATCGATGTCAAAAACCTTGATGAATAATTAGAGGAATCACATAAACCTGGACTTATAAATTAATAATCTGTAAAAATGTACTTAAAAACGGCTAATTGTTTCCTGTTTTAACCGTTCGGATGACGCGTTTAGCGCCGAAAGTCATTAAAAAATATTTGATAAAATAATTTTATCGAAATCATTTAAAACGATTTGAAACTAATTAATTAATTAAAATATATTTAAAAAACATGGTAAACTTTAAAAAACTACAATATCAACCAACAATAACATTACATATACTGCTAGTATTGAAAATCCGAGGCGAATGCTTTTATAAGTTACTAATTATTGAAACACAACCGAAAACATTATCCGCTTATTTGATCGCTTACACTACAATCAATAATTCTACGTCTACTGTAGATGTCAGACCCTATCGGGATTAAATTGTTTCGATTCAATCAGAAACAGGTTTAAACTTATAACATTAGAAAAAACGATTAGTAATTCTGATAATTTAGAAATGTTTTTATTAATTTAAATTATAATTTATTTTAATATTTAAATTTTAAAATCTTATAATATAAAAATAAATAGAACATGTTACCATTAAATAACTAATTAAACAATATATTATATTTTGAATTTTATAAGTTGGTAAGATTTTTAAAAAAATTTTTAGTTGTATTAATAATTATAAATTTTGAATTATTTTTTCTTTTGACATTTTAACAATAAGATTAATAAAAGTTTTGGGTAAATAAGTTACAAAATAACAATATAGAAAATTGTTAAAATTAAAAAAATTAATTATATTCTGCAAATAAAATTTTAACTAATATGGCAAATGAACAATTATAAAATTAATAAATTTAATGCAAAAAAATTTATGTATTGATTGTTTAAAATTTTACTGTTAATAAAATAACTGCTAAAAAATTATAAATTTTAAAATTTAAATTTATAAAAATAGTTTTCACTAAGCTGAAGACGCCAACTATAAAAATTAAACACAGTTCAATTACATTTATATTAAAATATTTTCAAAATTACAGTTTTTGTGTTTTATTATTTAATGTGTATCCGTGTTTTGTTATTTGCCATTTAGTTTAGATAAATTTTTATTAATCAAGTTCAAATTATTGTTTTAAGTATGTATTGTAATTTTAATTTTTATTGTAAAATTTTCTTATTGTAAAATATGTTATATTTAAAATAAATTATTTTATTTTATTTAGTATAAAATGTAATAATATGTTAATTAAATTTTATACCAAATATATTAAATTGTTTTATAATATTTTTATAATAAAAAAGATAAATTCAAATATTATGAAATACTTTACTTTAAAAACAGAAAAAGGAATATCGTTTAATTTAGATTTTTGAAAATTAATTTTATAAGAATTAAAATTTTAAGTTTAATTTTGTCAGATTTAGATTTTTACTTTGATTTTATAAACGCTAAAATGTTAGATAAATAGACGGCATTTCCCGATTATCGGCACTTTTTTGTCAACCATTGTTTGTAACAGTCTATTTTAATAAAAAATTATTTAAATAAAGTTTTTGTGTAATATATATTCTAATTGTAAATATTTATTGATTATTAAGTTAATATTTGCGGTTAGAAGTTGCGGCTTAAATGCCAGATCTCGAAACAATAATCAGTACTACTTTGTTGTTAAAGTCAAATGAAAGCGACATTATATCAAAATAAGTTTTCATTTATATTATTTATAAACAAATAACGACTTTTTTGGAAAATTTTTTTGCAGTTTTTTGCTATATATACAGTTTTCGCCAAATCTAACTTCCTAGGTTATTTGCAAATTACTTAAAAGTGCTTGCTCATATTTGAGTAAAATTTTTTTTGCAACTATGGAATTTTTGAAAGAATCTACCATAAGAATAATTTTTAGAATATTTTATTTGAACTTTAGTAACATGACAAAAATTGCTCAGGAAAAACTACCTGGGTTACCAAAAATTCAAAATATACATTTTGTTAATATTACAATTTAATTAGATACGTATATTTTTGTTTTTAAAAATTATAACCTGGAACAATTTTAATAACTACCAAAACCTAAAAAATTTAATTTTGTTACGCTTACAAGTTGATCACCTCTGGTTATTTTTAGACATTTAAATTATTATAATTATAATTTTAAAAATTTTAATATTTATTACCAGAAACATATTAAAAATAAAAATGATATTTTCTATGACAGATTATATTAATTACAATAAATATTGTGAGCTATATTTAGGATAAATATTTTCAATAGGAAATATAATTTTTATTTTTAATATGTTCCTGGTAATGAATATTTAAAATTTCAAAATTATAACTAACATTAATTTTTAAAAATTATAATTATAATAATTTATTTAGCTAAAAATATTTAAAGGTGTTTAACTTGTAAGCGTAACAAAATTACATTTTTTAGGTTTTAGTAGTGATTAAAATTGTTCTATTTTATAATTTTTAAAAACAAAAATACACGTATCTAATTAAATTTTAATATTAACAAAATGTATATTTTGAATTTTTGGTAACCCAGGTAGTTTTTCTTGAGCAAATTTTGTCATGTTACTAGAGTTCAAATAAAATATTCTAAAAATTACTATTATGGTAAGTTCTTTCAAAAATTTCATAGTTGCAAAAAAATTTTTACTCAAATATGAGCAAGCACTTTTGAGTAATTTGCAAATAACTTAGGAAGTTAGATTTGGCGAAAACTGTATATATATTGTTTTAAATCAATCATCAGTTTTATTAATTTAATGTGTTAATAATAATCATTTTATTAAAACTAATTGATTCATTATATTTTGTTATTTTATCTTGTGAGCAATTTTTAAAAAAATTAATTGAATAATGAATATCATTTTAAAACATATAAATAACTGGATGCAAATTAATTTGCAACTTCTTTTTTTGAAATTTTAAGTATAAGAATTGTCTTCACTAATCATGCGCTTTCAGAAAATACATTTTAATCGTTTATAAACCTAAATTAAAATTAAAATTTATTTTATTAATTTAACTAATTAATTTGTTTATAATATTAGTTATTTATACTGTAGAAATTATAAAATAACAATTTAAAAATAAAAATAAATATAGCTAAAATTTTTAGCTATAAATGTACAATTTGTTTAAACTGTAATTAAATAAAATTAAAAATTTTAATTATTTGGATTATAAAAATATTTAATTATTGGAATGAATCTAAGCCAAAGATTACTAAATTGTTATTTTTTTTATAAATAACGTTTAAATTTTATTTGCAGTAAAATACAAAGAAAAAAAATAAGTGTAGTGGGAACGTCGTTAATGAAAAATAATATATGATGTTTTTAAATATTATTTTAAAAATTTATAAAATATTGTTATTTTTGTCAATTTAAAATGTTCAATAAAAGTAATTATGAACAATATTTTGTTAAATTATACTAAAAATTATAAAATATAAAAATAGAATTTTTTGTAACTTTAAATTTATATTTGTCATTTTATTCTATTTTTGATATAATTTTTTTCTAAAATTTCAAAAATATGTTTAAAAATATAAAACTTTATAATTTGTCAAATTTTAATTTAATTAAATAAAAAATTAAATAAAAAATTATTTTTTAGTTGAATAACATGGTTTTATGGAATGTTTGAAATTTATTAATAATGTGACGTGCGTTTAGAAGACGTTACGTGATTTGACGTCGAATTCGTTGTTACTGTCGATAATAGCGCGAGCGATATCGGAACGATACGATTGACGTGAATGAGTTGTCACATAAATAAGAATTAGTGGTAATTTACTATGTGACTAATAAAGGATTGTGTGTTAATAACTAGACATGGGAAAAGAAAAAAGGGCAATTTCAAAAATTTTGCAAAATAAACTAATTTGTTTATAATTAGTATTTATGAGTCATTCTACACAAAGTAATTTTTTTAAATTTTTTTATTCCGAATAGTTTTCGAGTAATCGATTTTTGAAAA
>JAQFXP010003218.1:0-13032 GCA_034693685.1 Belba bartosi | reverse complement strand
CATAAACCTATTCTCGTATTTATTGTATTAGTTATTAGTTTTATTAAAAATTTATATTTATTAAAAGTTTTGGATGACTTTGCTCATTATTATGGAATAAAATTTAATTATAACATAACATGTAATATTTATGAGTAAATATATAAGTTTGATCTATTAAATCAACAACTGAATAAACATTTTAATTTAATTTATTTTGTTATTAATTTTGTTGTAATTTAAAACTAGATAAATTTAGTTTTTTTACAATTAGCAAATACTTTTATTATGTGCAAATGACTAAAAATATTTTTAAAAAATTAACATGTACGATATATTATTAATTGGTGTAACAAAACATTTTTTAAATACATAAATTTTAATTAATTTGTGTAATTATTTAAAAAATTATTATTACTTTCTAAAATATATTTTAAAACACAGTTAATATAATAGTTTATTATACGTACTAAATTAATAAAATCAAAAGTTTATTTTTTTGATAAATAAATTTATTGGCCATTTATAATAAAATATTAAAGATTGATAACAGTTAATCACACTTATACAGGGATCAAGAAATTGGGATTAGACAAAAATCTCTTTGATTTTAAAAATTTGAATTTATTCCTCTCCTAGCATTTGATCCGCGAAAAGATATCCCTCCTCGATTTTTTAACTACCGCCAAAAACGGCGGGCAAATTTTATGGTTTTTTCAACTAAAATTAGGATAATTTTGATATATCTATGTTAAATCCAGTTTAAATCCAGTTAAATTAAGTAAGATTTTATCATAAATATATAGGTTTTATAGCGCTTTTAAAAAAATCCCTTCATTGATCTCACCCTAGATCTGCCAACTTTCTCGATCCCAGATTTTATATATATGTCATATGCCGGTTGAGTCTATCCGCCGAACCTGTCTTCCGGTTCCTGTGGTGGCTCTCGCTGTGTATGTTGAGAGTGTATGTCGATTGGGTGTAGGAGTGATGTGGTATTGGTCTCCGGCTTAAGCTCTCCGTCCAGTGCTCTCCCAATTGGTGAGCACTTATTGATTGTCGAGAGGAAAGGATCCTCTCGACCACAGACCACTTAATCCGTTTGAGTTTTATATTTAACATTAAATATTTAGAATTTAAATAACTTTTAAATAATTTATTGCACTTAAACATATACTCATTAGAGTCAGACATTAATTGATTATATATATTAAAATTAAATTTCTTTTATACTTTTAATTATGGGTTCAAAGCCCATTCGGATGACATGCATATTGCAGTCATCCGAATGACAAACAAATTCAAACTTTAACTTTTATTTTAAACTTAAACTAAAACTAATCTATAAATATAAAATATAAACTTTGGCATTTAATAAGTCTATAGGCATGTAACATATATACAATAGTTACACAATAAAAATTTTCATTAAATATTTATTTATTACTTAGAAAAAACCAAATATATAAGTAATAAAACTTTGAACACGCTAGAAATTTATTATTTAATTTTTAAAATGCACAGGATTTAAATAACTTAAAAATTCTTTTTATTAAATTTAACAAAATAATTTATTTATTAAAATTACATTAAATTTAATCTAGCCATCTGTAATTAAATTACATTATAACTTTAAGGACGACACTTAACTGTTTTGTAAGCAGCATGCTCTATATGCACACGGCACATTTATTTACATGTTTAAAAATCAATGTCAGTAGAAGAGCTGGTTCTAAGTTGCTATATAGTTTTTTGCTAGATGTCAGTTGCAACATTTTCTATTAAATTATATGCTTTTTGCACGTGTAAAATTATTTTTAAAAATAAACATCTTTATCAATCCTCCGACTATTTTTTTAACGAATTAACAATTTAAAAATAAATAACAATAACAAATAAAATAAAATAAAGAATTTTAACTAGATTCTAACCTTTTATGTTCTAATTAAAATTCATAATTTATTAAAGAAAAAAAATTTATTATCTAACTCAATTAATTAGATACAAACTTTTAAAATCTAGTTAGCTTATACTTATTTCTTAATTTGTTAAAAACTATATTGAGATTAAAACTAAAATTTATTTATAAATATAAAAAATTTTGTAAACATAAATTTGTGGGCAAAAATTAAATTTTATTAACTTTTATAAATTTTAAAATTTATACATTAAAAACGTATGCTGTGTTTACATATAAACATTAGGTAATAGATTTTTTAATAATAGTTATATTTGCAATTAATAGTCAATTAACTATTTATAAATTTAATCAAAAATAATTAAATAATGAGTTTATTAAAGATTAAATCAAAAAATTAATTTACCAAGTAAACAACTACAGATTGAAAATTTGTAAAATAATAATTATTTTGAGCAATTTTAACTAACATTTGCATTTTATAATAATTAACAAATAAAATGTTAATAATATGTAAAAATTAACGAGAATGTTAATATTTTAATTAGAATAAAGTACACAAAATATTCAAGTACAAAAGTGTTGGTTAATTGTTTATTAAATTTATTAAAACAATATAAACATAAAATGAGTTATAATTCAATTATGATATATTGTTTTTAGTTTTAAAAATACAAAAAACAAAACAACATATTTAAACTTGATTATTTTAAATTAAAATTAAAATTAAAAGTATTGTATAATTAATAAATAATTTGCTGAAGATATGAGAATAAATTGAAAGAATTCCCAAATATTTATTGGAAACAAATCTAAGCAATAAAATCCAATGTCAGGTCCGGACAGCTTCTCAATGAAGGCCTGGATTCTCAATCTCTGGCGAATTGGAACTGAATTCTGGTTTAGATATGAGAAGAGATTCGGATATGACTTATGAGCAGAAGTGGTGATCCAAGTGCTCATCCAATTCAGTGCAAATACGAATCCAATAACTAAAACGGATACATAAAAACATACGAAACGTGTGATTAGAGTCGTATACTTATCCCTAGCAAACCCGATATAAACCACTATCTGTAGGGCTGGGGTTCCGAAGTAGTAAAGATAATATAATATATATTTGTAGTGTTGGTTAAATTTAATAACCGATTGAGTGACCAAATTGTGAATAAGAATCAATTTCATTAGAACTGATTTGTTGTTGTATTTCAGACTTAATTGAATCAATTGATTGATTTCATTAAATTTCATTTTGAGGTAAAAACATATTTGAATCCAAACTATAGAACCAATTGAAACAATTGCGCTACCATGATACAAGCAAACTAATTGACATAAATTCCAGAAAATATTTCCAATTAACGAAAATCCAGAGTTTGGGTCCAAATAAGTCAATACTGAAGCGACGATTAATATTGCATTAGTTATGATAACCAATGGCCAGAATATTATAGCGCTTAAAAAATATTTGGTCAAAAAATTAGATAATTTGATAAATCTTTTGTATTCTGTTGGACGTAACGGAGGATTCAATCGATTGTATTTGATTTGATAGAGAAACGGTAAAATCGGAAAAGTATTTTGCATTTCCATTCAATTAATATTTCCGGTTATAAACAATATACATAACGAACAAACAGTTAATGTAACTTTAAATCCTTTCAAATGCTCAGCTAGGCAAAATAGAATAATATTAAATTATACTATATTTAATGCTAAATAAATTTAAAAATAATTGTGAGAAATAATAAAATTAAAAATTGTTACGTTGAAAATAGTAGTCGAAAATATTTGATTATAATTTTTGAATTTATTATTTTTAATTTTAAAATTTTTGATTTTATTTTGACATTATAATATTATTTTTAAATCAATTTTATATTTCATTCTATGATTTTCTTATTTATTATTTTCAACTTTAATATTTTTGTCTTTACTATTTTCAATTTATTTGATTTTTTAAAATATTTGATTTTTATTTTATTATTTTTAAATTTACTAATTTTGATATTTGCATTTATATTTATTTGGTTTTTATACAGTTATAATTATTTACCTTTGCATTTTGGGATGTACCATGATTATAAAAATTGCTTTATTTACAGCATTAATTATAATAAACTTATATTTAATATAAATTAATTACCCTTTTATCTACTAATTACAATGTCTTTTTAAATTAGCATAATTAAAATTTTTAAAAATAAAAAAGTTTAATAAAATATAAACATTTTAATAAAATAATAAACGAATGTAATTATTAAATAAAAATTTATACTAAACTCAATATATAACTCGAATCACACGTAAGCCTTCGAATCCAATCCGAGTCTATTAGAGCCGACAATCCATATCTCAATCCATTCATAAATACTATTAATTTGATTAACAAAACCAAAAATATTCGCATTTTCTTCACTTTTTGAATCAAATAATCATCGAATGTTTCATAAATTGAAATAAATCTATTTTTGGAAAATTTCTCTAAAATTAAACTTGATTGATTTTCATCAAATCTTTTAACAAAAAGTTTTTGATTCTTTTGCATAATTTTATTAGAATTAACTTTATTTGATTTTATTTTTCTGTTTTAAATATTTAAATTAATTAAAAAACAATTAAATAAACCCAATATAGCTTTTAATTATATCTCAAAAAATATTATTAGTAAAACAATAAATTGATGTCTATTTTATAATTACAATTAATTTAATGCGTATTTAATTTTAAATTACTAAATTCAATGCTATTTCTTCTAATATAAATTTGCTATTAATTTTATTTATTTGAAATTACTTTCAATACTATTACTTTAAAAATATATATAATTTATTAATTTCGAAATAGCTTACTTAATTTAATTATTGCGTTTATATAGAGGTATAAAAAATAAATTTTATTTAAATATTCTTGCAAAAAATATTTTAGCTTTTTATATTTAAAAAAATAATATAGATTTATCATACTAATAAAAACTTTTAAAATATTGAAATTTTATTGAACCATGGGTTGGGTTAAAGTTTATAAATGTAGAACTGAATGAGTAAATCAAATTAAATGGAGGACTAACTTTGAAGTAAACTTATATCGATGTATCGATATATTAGCACTCAAGTTAAATTTTATATATTTTTATTAATTTATAAATTATAATCTACAAAGCTTATGTACTATACGACGCCAATACAAATAAACAGAGCCGTATAAAAAATCAAAATGTTTCTTAGCTATTATGCTCAGTGACGAAAACTTTCGCAATTTTGGGGCCACTTGGGGCCACTTGTTTAATATTGCATAGCAACAATATAAATGTTTTACATTACAGGCATTACAGGAAAGCAGAAATTCATAGCGCATAATTTAAATTGTTTTCGTCACTGATTATGCTGTTTACTAAACATTCAAAAACAGTATATCTGCAATGGCCTCCATAAGCTATGTACATTATTAATCAATAAAAATATATAACATTTAACTTGAGCGTTAATATATCGATATATCTATATAACTTTACTTCAAAGTTAGTCCTCCATTTAATTTGATTTACTCATTCAGTCCTACAAATTAGTTTAAATATCTTTAACGTTAAAAATATGGCAAATGTTTTAAATCTAGAGATGAAGATAAGGGTGAAACAATCAATAATTTAATTATAGTTTAATAATATTTTAATTTAATTATTGCGTTTATAAAAATTTATAAAAATATTTTTTTATTAATTTATAAAATTTTTAATTATATTGATTTAATAAAGTTTAAAAAATTTTTTAAAAATTAAAATATAAATTTAGCTTTAAAAATTTAAAGTACACTATAGATTCAATATATAAATAAAAACTTTCAGAATAAAATATATCAGTTTTATCAGAGATCGATCAGGCAAAAATCCCCCCATGGTTTTGAAAATTTGGATTTATCCTTCCCCCTAGCATTTGGTCCGAGAAAAAACACCCTTCTCAACGTTTTGCCGGCCGCCGAAAGCGGCCGGCAAATTTTTTGGGTTTTTTGCCCAAAATTAAGAAATTTTTCCTAAATTGGTGCTAAATCCGGTTTAAATCCAGTTAAATTGGAAAAAATTTTATCATAAATATATGGGTTTTTTAGCGTTTTTGGAAAAATCCCCTCCCTGGTCCCCCCCCCCTAGGTTTTTGGCCAAAATTTTGAGAAAAATTCATTCCCTGATTTTCCCCCTGGATCGGCCGACCTTCTCGATCTCTGAGTTTTATTAAACCAAGTTTTAATTTTTAGCAGAGTTTTTTAAAAAATAGAGTCAGAGTCAAAATTAAAAAAATTTTTAATTAATTTAATTTAAAATAAAACAGGCACAAGCATAGTTTGTTATTTTAAATATCTCTATAAACCCTGTCCGGTCAACCCTGTCTAATAACTTACTAAAGTTGTGCAAACATAAAAATTTGACTAAATCATTTTAAATGCCCTTAAAAATGAGTTAGATTGAAATAATAATATTTAAAAAAATTATTTGAAGAAGATATTAATAAAAATTAATCATTAAACACAATTATTTAGATTCAAGGAAATTTTTTTACAATTTGTTAAAATATTTTAGTTATTAATTAATCTAGTTTGCTTATTCTTTAATTTGTAAATAAGATAAACAAAAGTTAACAATTATTTCAAATGCACTAAAAATATAAGCAAGTTTATTTTTGAGTTCTTTATTATTCAATATATAATTGCTATTAATATAATCAATGCTAACATTTATTCATGTTATTAATTTTATCATGTTTAATTTAAAAATATTAAAATTATTCAAAATATTTATCTTAATTTGATTATTGCGTTTATAAAAACTCTTATAAATATAATTTTTAAATATAAATTTTAATTATTTATTTAAAAACTTTATTATAATAAAAAATTAATTGTGTTTTTCCAATTAAGAAAAACTATAGTTATAAGCAAAAACTTTAAAATTTATATTAGTTTTATTAACGTTAACAACTGGGCAAGCTATAAAGAATATCTATTATTTTCAAAAATTGGCAAATATTACATGATTAAGTTTAAAACCAGATAATGACCAAAATCTTTTTATTTTTGGCTTAAATTCAAAAACATTTTATAGATTAATATCAAGTTCAGTTTTAATTTAGCCAAATTAGCCTTAAATATAAAAAACTAATAAATGTTTGTTATTTTACATTTTTTATTAATTTCTAAACTAATAATTTTTATAATAAGTATATTTTGATTATCGAAATAACTTTAATTCTGATGTATCACTCGAACAGATTCTTATGCAGACATTTAAGCTCTGCTTACGTCTCGCTAATTAAATAAAATCAAATTAGATATTTAAACATGTTTATCTTTGTAACCTTGAAATTTATTAAAATTTGTAAAATTTTTTAATGATAATCTTATTAGTTTTACATTATAGATAAAATTTATTCATATTTGTAACATGTCAATAAGACATTTGTTTTATATAAACAAAACTTATGAAATACTAGAGATATAGTTTAGTTAAGTATTATTTTATATTTTACAAATTGTAATTTTTTGTAATTTTTATCAAATAAAATTAAATTTATTGAATAATGTAATTTATTTTGCATTTATTACAAACATAATTAGATTAACATTTTTAATAAACACAATCAAAATAAATCAGATATTAAATAATAAATCAAATTATATCTATTCATTAAAAATTCAAAAACATTATTAATTTAGAAATTTTCCAAACGTGATAATATTTATGCCATTATTGCATTGAATTCCTAGAAAATAAAAATTTTATTTAAAACAATGTGAAAATTTTTGATTAATTTAAATATAATACATATATTTAAAAAAAGATAAATTAAACATGCATTTTTATTATTTTATTAAATTAAATTGTAAAAATGTTTAAGAAATAAATATAACTTAATAAAAATTATATCAAACTTGCTTTATTTACCACAGCTTAAATTGCAAATATAATAATTAAAAATATATTTTAAAATTTTTGATTAAATTAAATATTAGATTTTATTATTAAACGAAAAAGTTAAATTAAACAAACATATTTTTTACAAAAAATTTACATTTAAAAATGTTTAAATAATAAATATAACTTAATAGAAATCATACCAAAAGTTATTTTATTTACAACAACCACAGCTGCAATTGCCTTGGCAGTTGCAAAAATCGCATCCATTGCACTTGTCCATTTTCAGTTTAGCTTGATTGTAGTTTAACAATAAAATAATTTTATTATTTTTAATTGAACAAATTTTAATTTTGGTTTAATTTAGCAAACATCAATATTTAAGCATGTAAATAAATGTGCCGTGTGCAGATAATAGCGTGCTGCTTGCAAAATAGTTAAGTGATGTCTGCAAAAATTGTGATGTAATTGAATCACAGAATGGCCAGATTAAATTTAATACAATTTAAAACAATTTTAATATAAAGATTATTTTGTTAAATTTAAATTTAATAAATTTTATTTTATAAATTATTAAAAGTCTCTGCAGTTTAAACATTAAATAATATATTTTAACCTTGTTAAATGTTTTACTACAGTACTTATATACTTGGCTGTTTCAAAGTATTAAATAAATATTTTTTATAGACTATTACTATTCAACTATATATTAAAATGATTAAATGTTATCAAACTTTAATGTTTTATCAGGAATGGCCAATAAATTATGTCTTACGACTATAACATTAATTCATTTCAGTAGAAAAGCTGGTTCTGAATTGTTATATAGTTTTTTGTTTTAAAATCGCCAATTTATTTTTATACGACCAGGTATCACTTCTAATTGAGTTTGTTTGAACACAAAATCTGTGTTCTTCCAATTGAGTAGTGCTGCCACAAACAGATTTGCTATAGTTATTCACTGGTGTGAGAGCTCGTCAACACTTTTAAATAATTATTAGCTCTTCTAATGTTTCTAATACAAAACAAAATTTAAAGACGTTTGCGCAAGATTGAAAAAAGTGTATACTTTTTAAAATCATTCAAATCATGATAAAAGCATATTATAATATATAATAGGAAAATATGCAAAAAATTATTTAATAACTGAAATATTAAAAAGTTCATGAGCAGTGACGAAAACAATTTAAATTATGCGCTATGAATTTCTGCTTTCCTGTAATGCCTGTAATGTAAAACATTTATATTGTTGCTATGCAATATTAAACAAGTGGCCCCAAGTGGCCCCAAAATTGCGAAAGTTTTCGTCACTGTTCATGAGCATTCAAAATACAATATCTTCGTAAAGTTTTTAAATTTCAAACTTAATTTACAAACAAACTAAAAGAGATATTTCAATTATATTTTTACTAACATATACCAATTTTATGGCATAATTAATAATTAATAAAATATTTATATAAACAACTTTTTAGCGACAAAAATGACAATTGAAATATTTAAATACAAAATTTGAGATATTTGCATTGAGTTTTACAAACTTTTTTTACTAAATAATATAACTTATAATCTTTAATAAAAGGTATAAAACAAAAGTTGTAATACGCAATGCCAATATCTCTAATATCTCTCATTTAGTTTGTTTGTAAATTATGTTTGAAATTTAAAAACAGTATAAAGATATTGAACACTATTTTAGTTATTATTTTAGCAAAAATATTTGGCAGACAATCAACAATATTTTAATATATTTACAGTTTATTTAATATAAACTCCTACTTGTTATTTAATTAAACAGATAATTTCATATTTAATTCTAATATTTTGTAAATTTATAGAAATATATAAATTAATTATTATTTGTAATAAATGCTAAACTTGAATGTAATATAAAAATATCTAAACACTTAATAAAATAATTTATTCCAAACTTGCATTTAAATAATAATAGTATAACACAAAAGATTATTTAATATTATAAATACTGTACTCTATTTAATTTATTATTAAATTTGCTTTGTAAAAATTAATAATAACCACAATATTTAAAAACTATTATATAAAATTAAATTTTAAAAAAATTGTTTTTAATGTTTATTTATCAATGTTCAGCATGATAAGATTTTACAAACAATATAATTGCAAAACAAATGCTTATAATTAGAGAATTAATGGTTGGGAGTATTCACTACCGAATCCGCACATCTGCTTATCTCGGATTATGCGAACGTAGCCGTTCTCTCCCCAAGTGGGGCCCCAACTGTGCAAAAGTGTTAAATAAAATTGATTATTAAAATATATGAATAATATAACGTAATAACAATAACTACCTATTCCTCGCAATCCAATACTTAACGCCATTCTCTTCTCCATAACCGACGAGAAGTAAGTTGTGATTGAGTTGATCGCCTTTACATGTGGAGTCATTAATAATACCCCGGGTATAGATTAAAAAGTTATTGTTAGTCTGAATAGAGACAACCACAGGTCCGTCATTTAAGCGATCGTATAATTGTGCTTCACCCGAGCGATTCTGCACCGGATACTCAACGAAACCGTTGAAGTAGGCGACGGCACCCGACTTCTTGTACTCGCATTTATGAGTGCACTGACCGGTGTATGGATACGAATCGTCTGAATCTAACGAATTGTTGAGACCTTCCTTTATAATTAGCCTCAAGACGTCGCCAGCTCCTCCCGTGCCAAAGCATGGGCACCAATCACCGCCTTAATTGTTGGTAAGTTTATTCGTATTTATTATTTAGATTTATTTACTTGTATATTTTTTGTTGTATATTTATACTTTAATTCTTGTGATACTTTAATATTTAATTTTTAATTAATTAGTTTATTAGTAAAAGTTTGGTTATTTAAAAACAGAGATTGAAAAAGTCAGGTCAGCTAAAAATTTGCTCTCATTTTGAATATTGGCATTTATTCTCTCTAGCATTTGGTCCGCATTTTGTCTCCTCTCGATTTTTTGCCGAACAACAAATTTTTGCGTTTTTTGACCAAAATTAAAAAAAAATTTAAATTGGAGCTAAATCAGGTTTAAATCCAGTTAAATTGTGTAAAATCTTAAAATAAATATATGGTATTTTTGAGCGTTATTGGAAAATTGCCCCCTGATTCTCCCCCCTCCCCAAATCAACCTACTCTGTTTAATTGAAATTGAGATTAATTAATAATGTAAGCAAATAGAATAAAGTATTTAAAAAAAACTATTTATATATTTTTATAACTAATAAAATAAATTATATTAAATAATAGCTTGTTAATTCTTACTGCAATCATAAATTTGTTGAGTACTTAATTGAGTCAGATTTGCGCCTTTTATTTGATTGATAGCCGATATAGAGTCCAATGCATTAACTATTGCAGCGCTTCCACAATCGCAGAGAGTCTTGTAAGAAATTAAACTAGAATAATTGCTAATTATTCTAGCAATTAGCTTTTGGTTAAAGTAGCTACCTGAGTTGGCACTGGTAATATAGCTCCTTTTTTTCTCCAATCGACTTCAGTAGGAACTGGATTTAAATAAATGCATTCAATTAATGCGAATAAAATAATTATTTTAATCATTTTAGTTAGATTATTTTTTAACAATTAATTCTAAACAGTTTCACAAGTTTAACATTTACTTTAAACTAATTGTTTTATGCAAGTTTAATTTATACAGTACAAAAAGCTAATGATAAAAAAGCATTATCTTATATTTTATGAGAAAACAACATGTGAATTTATTTTTTTTAAATTTATTTTTTATATATAATAGACAAGACAATTTTTATACTTTTTAAAATATTATAAAATTTATGTAATGTTTATTGTTTAATTGTGTTTAATTCTAATTATATTTTTAAATATTTTATTAAATATAATTACAGAGTTTTATGCAATATATCAAAATATCTGCTTTATAAATATTAAACTGTAAATGTATTAAATTTAATTGAGCAATTTGAAATAACTGATAAAATTTTTGTTTTTTACTATATTGTTTTACAATTTAACAGAGTTTGAAAAGGAGAGGATCAGTCAAAAAATCTGTTAATTTTAAAAATTTGCATTTATTCTTTCTAAAATTTGGTCTGCAAAACAAGACCCTGTAGACCAGGGATCGAGAAGGGGGGATCAGGCAAAAATCCCCCCTAATTTTGGAAATTTGGATTTATCCCCCCCTTAGCATTTGATCCGAGAAAAAGTACCCCCCTCACCGTTTTGCCGGCCGCCTTGGTGCTAAATCCGGTTTAAATTGGTGTTAAATCCGGTTTAAATCCAGTTAATTTAACTAAATTTAGTTTAAATCCGGTTTAAATCCAGTTAAATTGGGGAAAATTTTATCATAAATATATGGGTTTTTTGAGCGTTTTTAAAAAAATCCCCTCCCTGATCCCCCCCTTAGGTTTTTTGCCAAAATTTTGAGAAAAATCCCTCCCCTGATACCCCCCTGGATCGGCCGACCTTCTCTATCCCTGCTGTAGATGCCTGCCGTTGAAGGCGGCCGGAAACTATTTTGGGTTTTTGACCAAATTTAGCACAAATTTTTTATAAATTTGTACTAAATTTGGTTTAACTTTAGTTAAATTAACTAAATTTAGTTTTAATCCGGTTTAAATTCAGTTAAATTGAGGAAATTTTCATTCCAAGTATATTGGTTTTTGAGCGTTTTTGGAAAAATTTTTCCCTTGATATACCCTAGGTTTTTTACCAACATTAAAAAAAATTTCTTTCCTGATCTCCCTAAATCGGCCGATCTTCTCAATCTTTGCTAATCAGTAGATACTATTATTATTTAATCAATTATTTTTTATTAGTATTCGTCAAAGTTTTCGGGCACATTTGAAATTAGAGTTTAAGTATAGCCTGAGATAAAATAGTAAATTTTATTTTCTAATTTGTAAATTAACTGAATTTAGTTAATTTTATTGAATTTAAACGGAATCTAATTTTAATTTATTAAAAACATTGACAGATTAACAAAACCTAAATGATTTTTTCAAAATATTTAATCTAGGGTTAATTTTATATTTACAGAATTTTGTATACAGTAATACCTCTCTAAAATCATGGTGAACAATAGTGTGCTAATAATCCATAAATTAATTTATATGAAATTTTAATAGCAATATTTTAAATTAGATTACAATCTAAGTAATATATGTAAAGTCTTTATACTTTTTATTAAAACTTTTTGTTTTAATTAATAAAAACTTTAAGTTTAGGAATTAAT